>JAFIRS010007715.1:0-22550 GCA_018342105.1 Gonioctena quinquepunctata | reverse complement strand
AATTTAGCAAAATTTTCTATTCTTCGATTGTTGCATTCGAAAATATTAGATTGAATTTATTTCGCTGATTAGCCGAAACAGTGATTGCTTCCGAGATCAATAATTAGTTTCAAATTTTTACGTAGATGTGTCGGTCTAATATATATCTTACACTCATTTGCATAATGTTTGCAATTTATGGCCAAATTATATGAAAAAACAAATCAATTGTACAAAAAAAATGTTCCGTTGAACAATGTCGGTTGCAAATCTCTTGCGTCACGTAAAATATTAGTCGTGATTTTAATTGCAATTTACATTACTTTTACAATTATTTCAGAAGTTGTGAAATAGCAAAAAAAAATATTGGTGGGTAAATAGGTTTCGTTTTTCGAATGAGGTTGCAAAGTTACATATCCACTAAGACAGATATTCTCTTTATTTGCAACCACAATAAAAAACTTTTGTAATTATTTCAATGCTTGTGTGTATTGAAAATGGAAGCGTCGATAAAAAAGTTTAAATGTACGTGAATATTTTAAACTTTTTTCCGTTCACTTATCCAATTTGCAGAACTTTTGTAATTTTTTTAAACAAATCACAATGAAAAACTTAAACAAATGACAAAAAACAAGGTTCTGTAAATTTCACAAGGTTGCAAACTTAATGCATGTTGTAAAACACCATTACTATAGGTATGCCTAGTTTGCAGAACTTTTGCAATGTTCAGTGCAATAATAAAGCATGAAAACGTTTTTTGCAATTAAAACAATGTTCCGTTCATCAGTATTTCTACAAAATTTTATAGTATGTTTTCATTAATGCACTAACATACTACTGAAGTTTGAAAACTTTTGGAATTAATGTTAATTGATTGTCTATATCTACTGGCCTATAATACGTGGAAGATATTGTCAGGAATATGGCCTCCTAAGCTAATCGACCCATATTCCCCTGATCAGGGTTAGCACGCTCAAGGCCGTACCCAGGGGGGTTAGGGGGTTAAAAACCCCCCGAAATCTGTAAAATATATCTGGAATAAGGTGAAAATCAGGTAGTTTAATGTACATCCCAAAGAACCAAACCCCCCCGAAATTTTTCTCTGGGTACGGCCTTGAGCACGCTCATATGTTTATCATACTTCTTTTGTTTGAATGTGATTCAACCTCGAATTGTTTGGGATTAGATCACATCGGACAATTTGTGTTAGATATGAAAGAGTGTTGCTGGTACTATCGCGGGGATTACGATTACGATTAGAAATTACAAATTAGAAGTTGAAAGTTTACAAGAATGTAGTCCCAACTACTGAGCTGCCATTTTGGCAGGGTTGTATATTTCTAGGTGTAAGTATAGTGATTGTTGTTTATAATTATTGTTATTAAATGTTGTATGTTTGTTCTATTGATTCTGAGTTCATAATCTGGTTATCACAAAAGTTATCCTGAGCTACCAACCCCTTTTAAAACCCCTATGGCCACTGAGTTATGACAATATTTTTGTTTCTTTTTTATTTCTATATAACGTGTAATTAGATGATTATATCCTTTTTGGACATAATTTCTTATGTTTTTCGTATGCCGAAGTTGGATTAACGGGTTCCATTGAATATGTGGCACATCAATTTGATATAATATAACGAATAGTATTATCAGGTATAAAATACCTTTTACTGTGGCGGAGGAGTTTGGAAAAAGGATGTTTAGGTATAGTATTGCTTGGCATTACGTGACGATTTCTACCAGTCAACACCTACCGTAAGACACGTAAAGGAACTTCACATTCCTGACGGGGGTCCTCCGAACGCACACGTTTTTTTTCTTCCTAGTGCATTAGTATAAAAAAAATGTTCAATCATTTTTATTCAATTCTTTTTAATCATTCATGAAATCCGTCAACTTATTGAATTGTGACAATCATTGATTATCTCCTACCCTGAAAAAAAAACCCACATACCAATTTTGAATGGAATCGGGCCCTAATAAAACAAAACACGTCGCCATCTTGGAGCCGCCATCTTGAATTCATGAATTTTGATGTCCGACCCAAAAAACCCCATGCATCAATTTTGAATGGAATCGGGCAATAATACAAAACTCGCCGCCATTTTGGAGCCGCCATCTTGAATTCGGGGATTTTGATAAACAAATCATGATCTCCGACCCCAAAAACCCCCACATACCAATTTCTATTGGAATCGGGCTATAATCACAAAACTCGTCGCCATTTTGGAGCCGCCATTTTGAATTCGGGGATGTTGATAAAAAATTCGTGATCTCTGTCCCCGTAAACTACCACATACCAATTTTGAATGGAATCATAATAACAAAACAAGTCGCCATCTTGGAGCCGCCATCTTGAATTCATGAATGGGAATACACTGGTGGGCAAAACAGATCTTTTAAAATCTCATTTCTCCATAACCGACAGAAACAAAAATTGACGTATACAGTGACAGTGGCGAACGCCACATTTCGGGACTCGAGAATTATTTGACAGTTAAATGACAAGCCATGTTTTGATAATTTCTATCAAAATCAAGTGGAAAACTTGAATAAACATTTTTTAACAAAAAATTAAACCGACGAAATACGGAACTGAAAAGTAAAAAATAAAAACTTTTTAACAAAAAATTAAACCGACGAAAAAATCAACTGAAAGCAAATAAAATAACCTCTTAGTCTAATGATTGAGTCCTAATAATGTAAGTAACTGATTTTGAGTCGGCGCCAAACAAACAATTATCGAAGATCATTATCTATGAAAGAAGTCATCAAAACGCAGCCGTGCATCTCGCTGCCATCATTTTACGCTTCACCTAATTCAATTGCTAGTTTGTTTGGCGCCGACTCAAATCAGTTACTTACATTAGTTTAGGAGCTCAATTATCATTTAGACTAAGAAGGTTTATTTTATGTTTTGCTTTTCAGTTGATTTTTTCGTCGGTTTAATTTTTTACTTTTCAGTTCCGTATTTCGTCGGTTTAATTTTTTGTTGAAAAGTTTTTATTTTTCAATTTTTTGTGGCTAAAATCTACCAATTACTACTTACTTACTTGCCCACCTTACTTCAACTATTACCAGTTAAATAATATGATTATCTACTTGTACTATTTGTTGTAATATAAATTATTTTCGTTGATCTGGTTAGTTTATTTCATTACTTTGTATATCATTCCATCGTCTCATAAAATATACTGATTTTGACGGATGTGGAACAAGAATAATGTCAGTAGCGATCTGTCATTGTCAACTTCGTATGTGTGTGCCAATGTTCACTAGTACAAATCAATTATCCCCTATTTTTCCACCCGTAAGGATGGCTAATTCCTTTCGAAATCCAAATATAAGGTATACCCTATCTATTTAAAAAAGAATCATCCAAATCGAAGAGAATTAACGGCCAAAGATATTCAATACAAGCAAGCCCATAATATTAGGCTAATCCCAGTGAAATTAACATCCTATAAAACATCTTTGTTGTTGAGTTGAGCTGATTAATTTCAGTTACTTTTCCATTATTGGTTAATTTGGTGAGACTACTACTGTGTTCTTCCTTGTCATAAAACCTCTGTACAAACGTGTGAACTCATAATATCGCGCAAATAAAATTGATTCAGTGAAATCGTAATATGAGGTTTCTTTCTTTGCTCCAATTTCCAGGCCGATTTTGAAAAGTATAAAATTTACTCAATTTTTTTTTCCATTACCTGTACAGTTCGCAAAACAACGAATTTCAAGTGGAATTGTCAAAACAAATTCGACAGTCCCGATTATGTTTCACATTTCTGCCAAAGCGTGTACTGCGATCGATTTGACATGCCCCAGCAAGCATTTCGCACAAGCCAATAATACATCCAGATAGATTTTTTTTGCGAATCCTTAACTGGTTTTAAATAAAAACCTCTTAACGAAAAATTAAACCGACGAAATACGGAACTGAAAAGTAAAAAATAAAATAAACCTTCTTAGTCTCAATAACTAAACTACTAAACTAATGTGAGTAACTAATTTTGAGTCGGCGCCAAACAAACAAGCAAATGAATGGTAAGGCGTGAAATGAAGGCATCGAGTTGCCCGGTGATATTCTGATGATTTTTTTGAAGTAATTTAATGATCTTCGTCAAAATTAGTTACTCACATTAGTTTAGGAGCTTAGTTATTGAGACTAAGAAGGTTTATTTCATTTTTTACTTTTCAGTTCCGTATTTCGTCGGTTTAATTTTTTGTTAAAAAGTTTTTATTTTTCAATTTTTTGTGGCTGAAATCTACTAATTACTACCTACTTGTTTTTTGATTACTTTCAAAATACTTACTTACCTTACTTCAACTATTACCAGTTAAATAATATGATTATCTACTTTTACTATTTGTTGTAATATAAATTGTTTTTGTTGTTCTGGTTAGTTTATTTCATTACTTTGTATATCATTCCATCCTCTCATAGAATATAATAATTTTGACGGATGTGGAACAAAAATAATGTCAGTAGCGATCTGTCATTGTCAACTACGTATGTGTGTACCAATGTTCATAAGTGAAAAATCAATAATCCCCTATTTTATACCCGTAAGGGTGGATAATTTCATTCGAAATCCAAATATAAGGTATACCCTATCTATTAAAAAAAGAATCATCCAAATCGAAGAACCCAGTACAAAGTTATGCCTGATAGAATCGGTTAACGGACCAGAATTCAGAGGGTGAGTGATCAATATCCTTCATTTTGCTACCCTTAGGGGTGGATTTCATCTTTTAAATTCACCTTCGAAGTACACCCTATCCACTGTAAAAAGAGTTATCGGAATCGTATGTCTCAGTAAAAAGTTATGCGTGATCATACATAAAAAAAAAATATAAGCGTCTACTAGAGAACTTCCTCCTTTTTGGTTTCGTCGGTTAAAAAACAGATACGAATACTAAAGTGAGTAGAAGTATAAATCCTTTGAAGCACCTACTTGATTTTGTATCTGTATATCAATTGGAAAATACTCGAAACAGGAGAAAAAAATACCGAAACATTCCTAAGAATTCCTTTATTTTTATGCCGCAAAACAATGCCCAGCGATAAGATAACATCTACCGATGATATCAATTAAAACCCTTTCATTAACGGCAATCTTATCTATACCGGATGTTATTCATAAAAAATCAGTTGTTTATAATAATTTCCACGTCCTCCGCACTCTTACGTGATATACGATGTGATGAATGAGTCAATTTTGATAATTCGTCACAATATGAATGGGTTTTTTCAATGCACAATCATCAAAATTATTGCTTGTCAATCCATAAAAGTTCGCTGATAACTTCGGTAAAATAGTTACTTCGACAAAAAAAATGTTTCAAAAGTGCTTGCGTTAGCATGATCGGTTCCTTCGATTGGAGGAGCCAGTTAAAGACGGTTAAAGTGAAAAAACAAATGTTCATACTTTACAGAGTGTATTTCCCTACACCTACAGCTGCCTGGATATTTTTAGAAAATATGAAAATTATGGTCGAAATAGAAAATACTTGTTAGGTCCCAAATACTACATGTTTGCTTTCAATATCTAGCAGTTCCTTGTTGATTTTAATAATAATAATAATAAATACTTTTATTGCGAGGTACATATAACCAGACAAATTACAGGTTCAACTTCTGCACATGACAGTTCATGAGCAGAAATTGAACTGTCATATTTACGATGAAGTGAAGTATAACAACTGTCAATGAGAATTCTGTGAGCAAATCAAATAAATGTCGTTTCAAAGCTATCTTGATTCAAAGAATGCATTGAAATAAGAACTACTATTTGAAAAAGCCAATATTTAAAAAAAAACTATTTAGGTTAGGTATAGGGAACCCCAATATGAAATGAAAGATAATTGAATTTTATATTGTTCAGACCAAAAAAATACAGGGTGTTCTATTTGAAATAACAAAGTTATCTTTGTCCGAAATTATAAAAAAGTTACAATGATTTTTGAACATTCTGTATAATATTGAGAAATCAATAGCCCGAAACCTCTTTTATGCTTGGTCAAAATTCGAAGGGATGATTTCTATACATTAATTAGTTTCCAATTGTACCTAGCATTTTCATAAAAAAATCAATAACTCGAGAACGGTTATAGTTAGGTACACAGTACCTTATAGGAAATCATATTATTTTTTCCTGACCTATTCAAAAGTTTAACGAAATACAGGGTGTTCCTTTTAAAAAAACACAACTTTGATATGTCACACTTTTTTGAGCCACCCTGTTGACTCCAAAATAATTTCCTTTTGCAGCCTTAATCAATATACATATAATGAAATGGAGAAATTCCCGAAAAAATCAGTGGTTTGGTTTACAGGGACCGTGTCGTATGGGGTGCCCCACCCTGTAGAACTTTTTTGTCCAAATGACGTCTTCTACATACTGTAACGAACCTAGGCCGGACCTGTCGCCTCACATGTTGCCATCGACAGCGATGAGATCATCCCCGGAGATATTCGAGAACCATCCAGTCGCTTTTCCGCGGAGAGCAACGGTCGATATTGGAAACGATTGGAACATGCTGGATCGCCAACTGCCGGAATTCGAAAGATCGGGAATTCTGTGACGGAGATAAATAGACAGCCCTCAAGTCTCACGAACAGTCTGAACGAGCCCATACCATCGAGCTATACAGTGGCGTAGTAATATAAATTAAGTTGTAGATTCAGTGTTAAATAAATTAGTTAAACCAAGTTAAGTTTATTTACGTTACAATTGGTGTCGGAAGTGAGATTTTGAAAATAAACAAGTGATCGTGGAGTGGATAGTCAGAAAAATAAATTGATAGACCTTTTTGTACGCCCAAAATAGACAGTGGCCCGGTTTTCGCGAAGTGGACAATTGTGCGTGGGAATATAAACTGATACACTGTTCGCGTGAAACAGAAAATAGACAGTGGCCCGGTTTTCGCGAAGTGGACAATTGTGCGTGGGAATATAAACTGATACACCTTCGCGTGAAACAGAAATAGACGTGGCCCGGTTCGCGAAGTGAATTTTTAACAAACTGATAAACTTTTTCGTGTGAAACAGACTGATACCTCGTCAAAGACAAAATGTGTTCAAGAAAAGTGCGCCTTGCGGACTTGAAGGTAGCGGAATTGAAACAGGAATTGGAGGAAAGGGAACTGGAAACAACGGGTAAAAAGCAAGTACTCCAGGAAAGACTTGCAGAAGGACTTATACAAGAAGGTGAGGACCCCGAAACATTTTTATTCGAAGTTCCCGGAGGTGATTTGAGTTTGGTAATGAATAAACTCGAAGAAACTACTAAATCCGTGAAAGAAGAACTGCAACAAAATTCGAGGACTTTGGAAGAAAATGCTAGAAATCTGGAAGAGAAGCTTCAAGAAAATTCTAAAATCTGGAAGAGAAGCTTCAAGAAAATTTAAAATCTGGAAGAGAAGCTTCAAGAAAATTCTAGAAATCTGGAAGAGAAGCTTCAAGCAAATTCTATAAATCTGGAAGAGAAGCTTCAAGAAAATTCTAGAAATCTGGAAGAGAAGCTTCAAGAAAATTCTAGAAATCTGGAAGAGAAGCTTCTAGAAAGCCTGGAAGATAAGCTCCTTGAAAACACAGAAGGCCTAAAAAAAGAACTGTGTGGTGTGGCGAATCGTCTAGAAAAAAGAATAGGAACCGTCGAGGCAGAGATGGACAAGATGAAGGAAATAATCAGCGATGAAATCAAAGACGGAACGGGAAAAAAAAAAGGAAAAAGGAAAAAAATTAAAATAGGAACCGTCGAGGCAGAGATGGACGATATAAGGAGTGCGCCCTCCACAGAGATGGTTAACAAAAATGCAATGCTGGACTTGAGTTTGAACTTGGATAAAGTTCAAGAGGGTATAAAAGATGTCAAGGTCATTTCTGAAATAGGGAAAGCTTTCCATGAAGCCGCCTCAATTCGACGGAAAAACTCCATGGGAAAATTACCGCCGACAGTTTGAAGCAGCGGCCAAAGCAAATGGATGGAATGCAGGGGAAAGAGCTGTAGCACTAACACTTGCATTACGTGGAGAAGCGACGAATATTCTACAAACTCTTACCGCCCAAGAACAGGAGGACTATGATCAGCTGATTAAACACCTAGAATTACGATATGGGCAGGCGCATTTGGAACACGTATACCACTCCCAACTGAAAAATCGCTGCCAGAAATCGGGCGAATCCTTACAAGAATTCGAAGCTGACATTGCACGCTTGGTTCGTCTCGCATATCCAGCCACACCGGAAAATGTAATGGAGCGATTAGCGGTTCAGGCATTCTTGGATGGACTCCGTGACCAAGAAACCAGACAAGCGTTGACACTAGCTCGTCCAACACATCTCGTAGACGCACTGGCACGCGCTTTGGGATTTGATGCAGCAAAACAGTCCTGCAAAAACCAAAGTAAAGTTCGAAGTATTGAAGAAGACTCACAGGAGCATGCTGATTTGGAAGCTGCCATAAGAAAAGTGATGAAGGAAGTTTTGTCTGAGAAAAGACAGATAAGATGCTGGAATTGTGAAAATTGGACATGTGCGTAGCAAATGTCCAACATTCGAAACACGACTCCGATGCAGGAAAACTAAAGAAGGTCGACGAGAAGGGGCAATCGTCGGCCGTGTCCAGCAAGCCCCGGTTAACAACGCATATGTCGCTATCCTGCAACGACAGAACAGAGGTGTTTTCGTAGACGGTCTCATCAATAACGAGCCTTGCACCATGCTGCTAGATACAGGTGCGACTAGGACAATTCTCGGGCCTTCCTTTGCCAGAACACCGGAACGAATTGAACCGACAACTTGGAAGCTACGCACAGCAACAGGGGAGCCAGCTACTGTATATGGCGAGCTACCGATTGAAATAATGTTGGGCAGCACTAAAGGGACATCAGGCACTTAGCGGACATCGAAGACGATGCAATCATCGGAATGGACATCATGAATTCCAGAGGGTTTGAATTGGATTTCAAAGACGGCGTCCTACGTGTCAACGGAGAAGAGCTGGTACTTCATGGGAGAAGTGAAGAGTTGATCCGTGTGCTGTTGGCTGAGGATGTAAGCGTACCTGAGAGGGCTGAAACCATCCTGGAGGCTCGCCTGGACGGGAGTGCGAGCAGTGGAGACGTGGTGATGTTCGAGCCCAAACTTCATGATGAGAAAATTGGACGAGGGATTGCCCTAGGGAAAACCCTGTTACGTGCTGAAAAATTTGTACCGGTAAGGGTCATGAATGTCAATTACTTTCCAGTGACCTTAAAGAAAGGAACAATTTTAGGGCACTGCTCGTCAGTTTCATCTGTGATCCGGGGCGTACGAGGTACGATTAGCCAACCCAACAACTTGCCCACAGAACTAGAAAAATTAGTTGCCATCTCTTCCAAAGATATAAAACCAGCTCAACAGCCCAAACTAAGAGATTTAGTCAAAAAGTACCAAGACATCTTCGATACCGGACAAGGAAAAGGAGGTCGAACTAATGTGGTCCAGCACAAGATTGATACTGGGGGTGCCCGACCGATCCGGCAATCAGCAAGAAGACTTCCTCTTGCCAAGAAGGAAGAGGCTGACAAAATAGTCAGCGATATGGGAAAAGAAGGAGTTATCGAACCATCTGACAGTCCCTGGTCCTCTCCAGTCGTACTGGTGAAGAAAAGGATGGATCGACACGCTTTTGTGAGACTATCGCCAACTTAATAATGTCACGAAGAAGGACAGTTACCCTCTCCCAAGAATAGATGACACCCTAGACACGTTGGCTGGTTCCACGATTTTCTCGACCCTTGATCTGAAGAGTGGATATTGGCAAGTAGAACTGGCTCAGGAAGATCGAGAAAAGACTGCTTTACCATCGGCTCAGGATTGTGGCAGTTCACCGTTATGCCATTCGGGCTCTGTAATGCTCCCGCCACATTCGAAAGATTGATGGAGACAGTGCTGAAGGGACTCTCATGGGACACGTGTCTAGTGTATCTCGACGACATAATTGTGGTCGGCAGATCGTTCGAGGACCACGTGAAAAACTTGGAGGAAGTATTCCTGCGACTGAGGAACTCCGGATTGAAGCTGAGCCCTAAGAAATGCCATCTGTTCCAAAAAGAAGTACGATACCTCGGCCACGTTGTCTCTGGGGAAGGAGTAGCAGTGGATGACCAAAAGATCAAAGCTGTTAAGGATTGGCCCATCCCAAAAGACATTCACCAACTTCGAAGTTTCCTTGGTTTATGCACATACTATCGCCGATATGTGCTGGGATTCGCCAACATCGCTAAACCACTGACCAGGCTCACGGAGGGCCAAACAAAGTTCCAGTGGTCCGAAGAATGTCAAGACTCATTCAGGAAGCTGAAAGGAGCTTTGATCAACGCACCTGTACTGAGCTATCCCCTACCCGAAGGGAAATTCATTTTGGATACGGACGCCAGCAACGTGGGACTTGGAGCTGTCCTATCTCAGATCCAGGAGGGACAGGAGAAGGTCATTGGTTATTTCAGCAAGACGCTTAGCAAACCGGAGCGCAATTACTGTGTCACCAGGCGAGAGCTGTTAGCTGTTGTAAAGGGAGTGGAGCACTTCTACAAGTACGTGTATGGAAGAAGATTCCTGTTGAGAACTGACCATGCAGCTCTCAAATGGCTCTTACAGTTCAAAAATCCTGAGGGTCAAGTAGCACGTTGGATCGAGAGACTCCAAGAATTCGATTTCGAGATCGAACATCGAGCCGGAACTAGCCATAAGAATGCAGATGCCTTGTCGCGAAGACCATGTCCAGATGATTGCTCACATTGCCGACGAGCAGAAGAGAAAGAAGCAACACTTTGTAGAACCGCGGCAATGGATGACAACTGGAATGACAGCAAGATCCAGAAAGACCAAGAGAGAGACCCCGACCTTGGCTTAGTCGTCAGCTGGAAGAAGGGCAATCTCGAAGACCATCATGGCAGGAAGTCGCAGGTTACTCGCCGGCTGTTAAGTCCTATTGGGCACAATGGAACTCTCTTATTCTGGACAATGGGATCCTGAAACGTGTGTTGGAGGCCGATATTGGTGGGGAAGACAGACGCCAAATCATTGTTCCCAGGAACAGAAGAGAGGAAGTGCTGCGGGAAATCCATGATGGAGTCGCCGGAGGACATCTGGGAGTGACGAAGACCCTGCAGAAAGTGAGGCAGCGGTTTTACTGGGCCAATTGTCAAGCTGACGTCCAGGACTGGTGCAGAAAGTGCGCTGTATGTGCTGCTAGCAATGGACCTCGAATACGACCCAAGGCCCCGATGCGTCAGTACAACGTAGGCAGCCCGTTCGAGAGAATCGCCATTGACATCGCCGGCCCGTTTCCCGTATCCGACCACGGGAATAAATACATCCTGTGGCAATGGACTACTTCAGTAAGTGGGCGGAAGCCTATGCCCTGCCAACCAGGAAGCCATCACCGTCGCCGACGTCTTGGTGAAAGAATGGATATGTCGATTCGGTATTCCAATGGAGCTGCACTCGGATCAAGGCAGAAATTTCGAATCCAACTTTTCCAAGAAATATGTCTACTGCTGAACATCCGCAAGACAAGAACCACGGCCCTACATCCGCAGTCCGATGGAATGGTGGAACGGATGAACAGGACGATCAACCGCCACTTGTCCAAGGTTGTCTCTGACCATCAAAGAGACTGGGACCAGTATCTTCATTTGTTCCTGATGGCCTATCGATCCGCAGTACACGAGTCAACCGGTCAAACTCCTGCTAGTATTATAATGGGCCGAGAACTGCGACTGCCTTGTGACCTGAAGTTTGGGATACCGCCAGGACAAGACACTGCGGGAGAGGACTACGTCAGCAAACTTCGGCAGAGAATGGACGACATCCACGAACGAGTCCGGTTGAACATCCAGAGTGCCAGCGATAAAATGAAGAAGACCGATGACATCAAGGCCGACGCTGGAGGATTTAAGGTTGATGACCTGGTTTGGCTGTACAACCCCAAACGTCGTCGTGGACTATCACCAAAGTTGCGGAACTCGTGGGAAGGCCCGTATAAAATCGTGAAAAGGATAAACGACCTTGTGTACCGAATCCATAAGCCACCCCGAGGGAAACCAAGGGTCGTCCATTTCAACAGGTTGGCCCCTTACGCTGGAAACCATGACCAAGTTCGCACCCTCGCCACCGGAGGATGATATGACGTTCGAGAAGTTTATGTCCTTGTATTCAAACGGGCAGAAGGTTCTACATGGGGTTACTAGAGAGGAGTCACGAGACCTTTTCGAGGTGCCTGCTGACTACGCACTAGCGCACTGTGTGGCAGAAGATCTTCGAATGTCCAGGGGCATCGCCGTAGTGTTCTCCAAGAAATTTGGTCAACTCCAAACACTGCGGGGCAGAATCCAGAAGTTGGTGGGTGCTACAGTTGAAGAAAGGCCAGAGAAACATCTACTACCTAGTTACCAAGAGGCATTCCCAAGATAAACCGTCCTATGAAGATGTCTGGAAGAGTCTCACCAAACTAAGAGATACTATGGTGGACCAGAACCTGGTGGATCTAGCAATTCCAAAATTATCCTGTGGTATTGATGGGTTGGACTGGAGAGTCATAAGAAGTATGCTGGAGGCGATATTCAGATCCAGCGGCGTCAGGATTCTGGTTTGCTGTAACCCTCTTCCACGACCGATCATGAAGACCGTGGAGTGTTACTTCCATCGAACTTCACGGTGCAGATATGGGGAGTCATGCAGATATCGTCACACTCCAAGGATGAAATTTCGGGACGAAATGTCTTTAAGAAGGGGGCAATGTAACGAACCTAGGCCGGACCTGTCGCCTCACATGTTGCCATCGACAGCGATGAGATCATCCCCGGAGATATTCGAGAACCATCCAGTCGCTTTTCCGCGGAGAGCAACGGTCGATATTGGAAACGATTGGAACATGCTGGATCGCCAACTGCCGGAATTCGAAAGATCGGGAATTCTGTGACGGAGATAAATAGACAGCCCTCAAGTCTCACGAACAGTCTGAACGAGCCCATACCATCGAGCTATACAGTGGCGTAGTAATATAAATTAAGTTGTAGATTCAGTGTTAAATAAATTAGTTAAACCAAGTTAAGTTTATTTACGTTACAATACCCTTTCGAAAAACGGGGGGACACCCTGTATATAAAATTTGATATGTCAACTTCATGGATGATAATTTCATAGTAATTTTTTTTAATTTCAAACCGCACCTTTAGTTACATAAATGACTATTTCTAGGATTTTTTTGTTGAAACGAAAAGGACGTGTCAGCAGCAAATACATTCGTGGACGCATCGTACACACTATACAGGGTATTTCCTAACTACGGTACGAAACTTCAGGGGGTGTTTCGTTAGGTCATTTGACAAAAAAAAAGTTCCTATGAACATTCCGGAGTTGCTTCGTTTCTGAGATACAGGGCGTTGTAGTATAAAAAAAAGGTATTTATAAAATATCCTGAAACCGATGTGGTTGAAATGTGGTACAGCTATTTGGAGTAATAAGGCAATTATTTGGCCCTAAGTAGGTCCAGTGGCGTCTCAGTGGGCACCATGGCCAACAATACTGAGAAAAAAAATATTTTCTCCTTTTCAGTGCATTTGAATATAAACGTGGGTTATAAAATATTTTTTATAAGCGTGGTAAAATACAACTTTTGGCCTCCTGTGTTTTTTTCATATTTAGCTTAGTTTTCGAGAACAAAAAAAATGAAGGCACTCTACAATCATGATTACCTGCTATGGAGACCAGCTGACAGTGATAGTATTGTCATATCAGTAAAAGTCAGAGTTGTCAATTAGCAGTGATTCCATCATGAATACTTTTACTAACGCTGAAATGGCTGACATGCACTTTATTTATGGATTAGCAAATGGAAATGCGGAAGAAGCACGGAGAATCTACCAGGATAGATATCTTAACAGATTAATTCCATGTGCTAAAAACATTTAGAACGCTACATGCAAGATTAGGTGGAACTGGAAGTTTTAATAAAATGTAAGTGGTGGAAGACCAGAAACTGTAACAACGCCTGAACTAGAAGAAGCTATACTTGATGCGATAGAAGAAGATCCTTCAAATAGTACCAGGAAGATTGCACTGCAGCTTGAAGTAAGCCCAAAAACAGTTTGGAAAGTTCTAAAAAGAAACCTCCTATACCCATATCACATACAGCGGGTCCAAGCTCTACTGCCTAGGGATTTTCACCCAAGATTAATGTTTTGCAGGTGGTTGATTCATACGATGGCACACAATAATAATTTTTTACCAAATATTTTATTTACGGACGAGGCAAATTTTTCACGAGAATCTATTATGAACTTTCACAATAACCATTTCTGGGCCGACGAAAATCCCCACATTATTAGAGAAAGTCATTTTCAGCAACGATTTTCGCTGAACGTTTGGGTAGGAATTATTGGTGACTACCTAATTGGACCCTTTTTTTCACCAGCAAGATTATCAGGTCCATCCTACACGGCTTTTTTGCGAAATCATTCACCCATTTTGTTGGAAGAAGTACCCGTACTTGTAAGAGGCAACATGTGGTTTATGCACGACGGAGCTCCAGCTCATTTTAGTGTTCTTGCTCGTCAGCATCTTGACATCACCTACCCTAATCGCTGGATTGGACGTGCAGGACCTCAACATTGGCCCGCTCGCAGTCCTGATATGAATCCTCTAGATTTCTATTTATGGGGTCATCTGAAGGCTCTCGTTTATAAAACCCCTATACTCGATGTGAATGACTTGAGGAATCGAATAAGTGACAATTGCAATGTCATAAAGGAATACTCCAGGTATTTTTGAACGTGTCAGACAATCAATGACACATCGATTGCAGTCGTGTATTTTATCAGACGGTGGACATTTTGCTGATTCACTTTAAGGTCGAAATTGTTTATTTTTTACATAAGGTTTGTATTTTATGTTGTCTATGGATAATTTGTAGAATAAGTTAAAGTATTTTTTTCTCGAAAACGAAGCTTGATATGAAAAAAACACAAGGGACCAAAGAGTTGTATTTTCAGTTGTTTGATCTGAAAAAATAAAATACTACAAAAAAAAGTACTTTTTTTTTCTCAGTATTGTTGGCTGTGGTGCCCACTGAGACGCCCCTGGACCTACTTGGGGCCAAATGATTGCCTTATTACTTCAAATAGCTGTACCACATTTCAACCACATCGGTTTCAGGATATTCAGGATATTTTATAAATACCTTTTTTTTATACTTCAACGCCCTGTATCTCAGAAACGAAGCAACTCCGGACATATGTTCATAGGAACTTTTTTTTGTCAAATGACCTAACGAAACACCCCCTGAAGTTTCGTACCGTAGTTAGGAAACACCCTGTATTCTGTATATTTCGTCCTTGATCCAATCCGACCCTATACCGATGGCCGTTGTATTTGTCACCACCGAGCTATGCCATAATATTTACTTTGAGGCGCAGAAAAAAAAACAGGATGTGATATAACTATCTGGACGATTACAAGCCGCATTTTTTCGATCGACGTTTTTCATTTATAAACCAGAGCCAGATGTAATCGCGGTAATCAATGAATTTCGCGCGATTCTCAGCGACCTTGAATCAGACGATCCGAACGAGTATGTTGCGTTTGAATGAGTGATATTTTTGATAGATAGTACTGGAGATAGTCTATGAATTTTAGTATAAAGTTGATTCGTTCAATTTTGCTGGGAAACTACTACGAGATGACTAAAGAATCCGATAAAAGATAGATTTCAGAAAATATTTATTGATTATAAAATTGTCATCGATCATGCTGACATACCGTGTGTCGGAAAAAATCGAACATACGAGGATAATCCCAAAAGTACCGGACTTAACAAATAAAACACCAACAATTTGGACAGTTCTGACAGTTTCTTTTAGCTCGATATACTTTTTAATTTTTATCGATTTCTAATAACATCAATCGTACTGAAAAGGGAAACATTCTCTCCTGCGTCAATGTTACGAATGATTTCTGGTGAGTACTCTCTTTTGGAAAACATTCTTCTTTGCCTCATTCATCTCCATGAGTTCTTAATTAAGACTGGAATAGAAAATCAAATAACTATCTGAATGAAAATGCAAATTTTCAATTACAGATTTTTTCTTTTGAGTTAGGGCCTTTTCAGAATATCTATCAGATGTAGTTCAATGTCCAGCGTGGCTTTAGCCGGGGAAGTAACTGTTTTCTGTTAGACATTCACAAAAAATAACTTCATTTCAATCGTGGATTTTTCAATTCACCGAAAAATCTTTCTATCAATATTCAATTGAGAATGTTTCCCTTTTAAACATGAATACCCCACAAGAGGTTATCTTGACGATGGAAGATAGTGACTAAGGTTTATCTTTCAGTCGCAGATGATTCCACATCTGATTTTATGAACATCCTGTTTATATTTTCAACAAATCAATCTATCATACCCCATGACAGGTTTTAATGTCAGGAAATACTAATTTCAAAGTGTCTCTCCAGAAGAAATGATTCTAACTTTTTCCATTTTTGCAAAGTGAGATTGCTTCTTGAAAATGTGTTTCCCATTTCTTCCGGTCTTCCTGATGATCGTGGAAGTGTGAAATAGATTTTCGTCGACAAAAATGTATTGAAGACCTAGTGAATGCGATGTCTCTCCTGCGTCAATGTTACGAATGATTTCTGGTGAGTACTCTCTTTTGGAAAACATTCTTCTTTGCCTCATTCATCTTTAAGAGTTCTTAATTAAGACTGGAATAGAAAATCAAATAACTATCTGAATGAAAATGCAAATTTTCAATTTCAGATTTTTTCTTTTGAGTTAGGGCGTTTTCAGAATATCTATCAGATGTAGTTCAATGTCCAGCGTGGCTTTAGCCGGGGAAGTAGTTGTTTTCTGTTAGACATTCACAAAAAATAACTTCATTTCAATCGTGGATTTTTCAATTCACAGAAAAATCTTTCTATCAATATTCAATTGAGAATGTTTCCCTTTTCAACATGAATACCTCACAAGAGGTTATCTTGACGATGGAAGATAGTGACTAACGTTTATCTTTCAGTCGCAGATGATTCCACATCTGATTTTATGAACATCCTGTTTATATTTTCAACAAATCAATCTATCATACCCCATGACAGGTTTTAATGTCAGGAAATACTAATTTCAAAGTGTCTCTCCAGAAGAAATGATTCTAACTTTTTCCATTTTTGCAAAGTGAGATTGCTTCTTGAAAATGTGTTTCCCATTTCTTCCGGTCTTCCTGATGATCGTGGAAGTGTGAAATAGATTTTCGTCGACAAAAATGTATTGAAGACCTAGTGAATGCGATGTCTCTCCTGCGTCAATGTTACGAATGATTTCTGGTGAGTACTCTCTTTTGGAAAACATTCTTCTTTGCCTCATTCATCTTTAAGAGTTCTTAATTAAGACTGGAATAGAAAATCAAATAACTATCTGAATGAAAATGCAAATTTTCAATTTGATATTTTTTTTTGAGTTAGGGCCTTTTCAGAATATCTATCAGATGTAGTTCAATGTCCAGTGTGGCTTTGGCCGGGGAAGTAGTTGTTTTCTGTTAGACATTCACAAAAAATAACTTCATTTCAATCGTGGATTTCTCAATTCACAGAAAAATATTTCTATCAATATTCAATTGAGAATGTTTCCCTTTTCAACATGAATACCCCACAAGAGGTTATCTTGACGATGGAAGATAGTGACTAAGGTTTATCTTTCAGTCGCAGATGATTCCACATCTGATTTCATGAACATCCTGTTTATATTTTCAACAAATCAATCAATCGTACATTATCAAAATCCAAGACCCCCAAGAGATTCTGTACTGTTTGAAGTTGGAAAATACGTAGAATAGTGTCAAGTTTCTCGATCAAAAAAGAAAACCTTCGGATTTTTTCATACGAGGGTTCAGAGTCATTTCTTCTGCCTCTGTGTACCGAGAAAATTTTTCGCGAAAATCAATGGCAAAAGTTTTCTAACGCATGATGATCACATCTGATTCATTCATTTCAAGTTTCACCTGAAAAAACAAAGGAAATCATTTATGATCAAATACCTAAAATTCCGACCTCACATACGTTTTTAAGTGATCTCAATATCAAACGCACTCGAAATTTCAAATAGATTTAAAAAATCACGTGATCAATGGGCAATTTTGTGTCGGCCATCTTGAATTAGTCATTTTTGACTGAAAATTCTGCTTCAGCGACCTCAAAAGCTTAGGGACCCCAATGTGTGTGATGATGCAAACCTTTTTGTAGTTTTCTCCAGCTTTTTCTCAGAAAATTAACCCTGTGAACATTATTTATGATCAAATATCTCAAAAACCTAAAATTCCGACCTCGCATACGTTTTCAAGCGTCCTCAATACCAGAAGCACTCAAAATTTCAACTAGATTGAAAAAATTCTCGTGATCAGTGGGCCATTTTGTGTCGATCATCTTAAATTTGACATTTTTGACTGCAAATTCGGTTTCAGCGACCTCGGAAGATAAGGACCTCAATTTTTGCGATGATGCAAATTTTTGTTTTTATATATGACTTTTGGACTTATATAGCCTGTTAGTTTTTCGCATATTAGCTGTTCTTCAATATTCAATTCTAGAATGCGAATGACTAATGAGTTATGTATCAAAGGAAGATAAAAACTGTTGTTGAATTCCTTCTAATTCACACGCACGAAAGAACCGCATAAAAATTAAATTCCATAAAAAAAAATCTGATACACAACATAATAATTTTTAACGATAAAAAGAGGGACACATGATCAATGACGTATTCTGCGTATGTGCTATATGCTCTCTGTTTATAAATTAATACATAATTTACGTATAGAGAGAGAATATACTTTATTATCATAAGAAACCAAATTCTTTTTGACAAAGTTTGCTTACATCTAAAAGTTTTAAGATATGTATAGTACATACTGGTCAATGATTAATATAAAGTAATAAGATAATATATGTCAGTTTCCTACTAGTTAATATGTAAAAACATGTATAAATAAAATAGACAGCATATACAATATAAAATAGACAGCAAATACAATATAAAATAGACAGCAAATACAATATAATTACACAAACAAACAGACATTGTATAGACTAGCCGATAACAAATAAATAGGATATTGTAAAGTGTTAAAATGTGTCAGAATAAAATTCCTGTAAAGTAAGTAAAGTAAGGTTTATTTAACAGCAAGTTTTTTACGGACTTTTTAAAAATGTTCAAATTGGCTGTGTTTTTGATGATGATGATGATGATGATGGTTGTACATCTTGCAGCCATTGTAAATAATAGAATTTTTTATCAGTGATGATTTAGGAAGTGGCAGACTTATGTTTATAGCTTGTCGAGTGACATAATGTGAAGGAAGTTTGTTAAACGTATTCAGATGTTTCCTAATCAAATAAACGGTTTCCAATATAAAGATTGCTATTACCGTAAGTATTTTTAATTTAACGAATAAAGGCTTACAGGAGTCACGAAATTTAGCTTTGCACATAAACCTAATCCCTCTTTTTTGAAGAACAAGAATACTGTTCATGCAGTTATCATTACATGCACCCCAGAATGGGATGCCGTACCTGAATGAGACTCAATTAGGGAATAATAAAACGACTCTAGCTGCACACGATCCCAACTCATTAGAGACAATCTTGACTGCGAAACACCCAGACTATATTTTTTTCCTCAAGGCCAGAATGTGATCCTCGAATCTCAACTTCGTATCAATAACCAATCCTAGGAATTTTGTGTTTAATTTATTTTTAATAACATTTGACCCAAGGGGTAAGTCATCAAGTAAGCATCGGAAGGTTATTAAGTTGGTTTTTGATATATTGAGTACAAGACGATTAGAGTCACACCAAACTTTAATACTGTTGACATCATTATATATCACCTCTTTGAGTTCACTACTATTCTTGGCGCGCCAAATTATTGTGGTGTCATCAGCGAATAGTGTAAACTTTCCAGATATGCTTATATTCGACAAATCATTAATATACAACAAAAACAGAACTGGGCCCAATACTGATCCCTGGGGCACTCCACAATTTATAGAAGATTTTGATGATCTTGAGGAGGTTACTACTATCTGGCTGCGATTTGATAAGTACGATTCTACCCAATTCATTGTTACTCCTCTGAAACCGTAACACTCAAGTTTCTGCAGCAGTATTTCATGATTTACGCAGTCGAAAGCTTTAGACAAATCACAAAATACTGCTGCCGCAACATCACCATTGTTGAAATCAGTATATACTTCATAGAGGAAGGAAAAGATAGCATCATTTATTTTTACGGATTGAAAGCCAAATTGTTGTTTTTGATGATACCTTTTTAATCAAGAATTCCATTATTCTTTTTTTCACTAATTTTTCTATTATCTTGGCAATTGTGGGAATTATAGAAATTGTTCGAAAATTTGCCGGATTCTCGGTGTCTCCCCCTTTATGGAGAGGAATTACAAGTGATGTTTTTAAAAAGTCAGGGAAATAGCCATCACGAAACGAATCATTAATCAGACTTATATAAAACAAAGAGAAGGGGCCCTGATACTGATCCCTGTGGGACGCATCTAATTTATTTCTAATTCTCAGATTTATGATTTCTGTTTTTACCACATATTGTAGAGATATGTAGTAACTAACAAGAAAAATCAACGAGTCATTCAATCAACATGAAATTATAAGAAAAATGTCATAGAAAATGATGTTATCACTCAAAACTGTAATATAGATTAATTCTGTAATGGTCTAATTAGCTGCACCGATTAAAATCACGTTAATTTTACTTATAATGTTTATTGGGATATAAACGACCCCGCACCATCCTTATGGAAAATGGCTTTCGGTTAAATTTCCTGAATTTTTGGTATGTAGTAGATTTTAATTTCCTCTGCAAAAGTGTCCAAGGCACAAAAAATCGACCGACTAGTTTTCGAGATACAGGTTTCCGAAACTCGACTTTTTTTATCATAATACCAAGAAAATGGGCAGCAGAAAAAAAAACAATTTTATGTTCCTTTCATTAACAGCTAATCATCGAAGAATACATTTGGAATATTAGGGAAACGCGTTTAGCGCATTTTCTCTATACAGTGCTTCTCAAAAGTCCCCTCCCCCCCTCTTATTTTTGGAACGATTATACATAAACAAGTGAAATTTGAAAACTGAATATTAAAGGTTGTAAACTTCCCTACTAGTGATGATAGATGACGTCACAAGACCATTGTGACCAATAATTTTAAATGGAACCCTACGGCAAGCGACACCTCATTTAAAAGGTATCGAAAAAACCTATTCAATGATACTAATTTTGTTTGTGTTTATGGCAGTTTTAATGCCTCATTAGTAAACATTAAAATTTAACTTCCATTCAGTGTGATATTAATTACAGATTTAAGAATCAGTATCTACTTAAAGACATTGCTCGAAGTGACCTCCATTTACTTCCTGACAGTGAAATATCCTATTTTTAAACTCTTCTCGTACTTTTGCAAATGTGTCTGCGGAAACAGCCTCGCATTCTGCAACAATACGTTGTTTTAAAACGTCAATATTCAGGTTCAGTGGCGTGAACCTTCGATTTAGGTACCTCAACAGAAAAAATCCAAAGGTGTGAGGTCCGGTGATCGAGCTGGCCATTCCGTTGAACCTCGTCGTCAATCCATCTACCACGATACTCCTCATCCGAATACGTCTTACTGCACCGTAATAGTGTGGAGGAGCACCATCCTGTTGGAATGTTATTTCAAATTGGGGGAAATTCATCTGGATTATCTTCCAAAAATTTCAGGATTAACGGTTCTATTGCGTTTGCAACAGCTCAGATAAACCTCCCCCAGTTAAATTGGGATTTAAAAAGGGGAAGGATGTGGTTTCCCAGGATACCTGCCCCAAAAATTTTTCCCTCTGGAAATTGGGTATTGTTTCATGAAACAAAGGGGAGGTTTGCGTCACTCCAATACCTCACATTCTGTTATTTACATTTCCATTTAGATAGGAAGTACTTTTCACTAAAACAAATTGTTTTGACATAGTCTGGCTGTTGATTAATTTTAGTTCCATATTTTCACAAAATTCTAGTCTTCGGTCTGGATCGTCGACTGAGAGTTGATGAACCATTTTTAATTTTTATGGATGAAATTTGTTTTTTTTAACACCCTGTGTACTGTACTTCGACTGACTTCACGGGGAGATGCAACGTGAGTTGTTGAAGAAGTAGGATTAACTATTACTTCTGCCAGTATATCAATTTTTTCTCATCGAAAATTTTTGGTCTGCCAGATCGTTTCGCATCATTAATACCCACCCGTTGTTTCAAACTTACGAAGAAGCTTCCTTAAGTCCCCCGAAACGGGGCGATCGGGAAACCTCTCATTAAAAATGCGTTCTGCTGCTGAATATTTTGTCCAGTTTCACCAAGATTGGATCGCTCTACTTTATCACCTAAAGCACGTACCATTTTGCTTCAAGCAATTAAACGTTCGGCTCACAACAGTTTAACAAATTATTAAAATGTACAAAATATTAAAAATACC
>JAFIRS010007714.1:0-22563 GCA_018342105.1 Gonioctena quinquepunctata | reverse complement strand
GGATTATTTCGGAATCCTGGAGGACGACATGAATTTCCTAAAACCTACTAATATTACCTAGAAATGACTTGCAGAAAAAATTCGTCTCACATTTTCGCATGTTAGCAAAAAAATCTGCGGCTTACAGTTTTTAGTTTTAAGAAAAAATTTATCTACCTTTTTTATGTAAAATTTTTCATTTTTGCGAGTGGCACCATTAGTTATTCATATATTTTTTAAATATACAATTTAATTTTGCAAACTTATTTGTTAAATAATTAATCAAGCACACACTTTATGGTTTGTAACTTTTTATATGTTGTTCCTTACATCATCAGTAATGTACAATGAAAAGTTATCACCATCCCCCAACTTCTAATAGCTAAAATCTAATATTATTCCAGTAGTATACATAGAGCGTCAGGTGGGCACTAAACTTACCGATCAACTGTTCTCCCGTGTTCTATCTCTCTCTAACACTCAAATATGATATTTTCAATCCAATATAAAGGACATCAAAAGGTAAACTTATATTTCTATTTTAAACAAGAATTTTAAGCAAGAATTTTAAGCAGGAACTAATTTATGAAAATGGACGTTTCGTCAATTCATTAAAAAAACGTAATATTTTCGTATTTGATACAATTTAGACTCATATTAACAGAGAAAGAAATATTTTACGCTCCGTATACCTTGTTTCAGATCGCAATATAAATTTATGTTGGTTTGGTAAGCTTTTTTTCCGTATAAACGTTATCAAAGTTTATTTAACAACAAATTTCACGGATTTTGGAGCAACATTTATTTATTTATTGGTTTTTGGCGTAATGTTATTATTAATTCAATTTTTTCAATGAAACCAATCAAACCTTCTTGAAGTTTAGATTACAAGCTACAGAAATTGCTATTGAAAAATTTTAATATCACATTTTAAACTAGAGTTTTTGGTTTTTGAAACACGGCCTACATTCGTATTTGTAACTTTTTGAAATTATTCAATATTTTGACCATTGCAGTATTTAAAATGAAATTTTAAGATTTCTTCCATTTGCACCCTTTGTCGAGTGTCATTTTGGGAGTAAACTGTGGAAATTTCAGATGCTCATCTTGAAAATTCTAATGTGAATATATTTCATATATGTACTATTCCTATTCATATTTTTTTCACATTTGAAAACATGACACCTCGTAAGATACTTTTTTCTTCTTTCATTTAAATTTTTATTAGCTTAATTTGATCAATTAAATCAAAAGTCGAGGAGTCGACGACGCACTTCCGTTTTCATTTTAAGGAAAAACTTTATATACCTTTTTTATGCAAAATCTTCCCTTCTTTCGAATGACAGTTATCCAAAAAATATGTTTTTGAAGATGTTCAATAAACAAAGTAGTTTTGCAACTTATTTGTTTAATAATAAATTAGGCACACACCTTACGGTTGGTAACTTTTCATATGTTGTCCTAACATCATTACTAAGTACAGTGAAAAGTAACCGCCTTCCCCTAACTTTCTGAAGCTAAAATCTAATATTATACCCCACTAATTGGAGAAATCGTTTGCTTGATTTCTTAGATTATGTGCGTCCACAATTCAAAAAATTAAATGAGAAGGAAAGGACAAAAAAAACCTCATCAGACTGGTGGTTAATGTACAATTATAATATTGATGAAATCGTTTGATTTCTTATTTCTGAGATTATATGCGTCCACAATCCAAAAAATTTAATAAAACGGAAATGGCCAAAGTACTCCGATTAGTTACTTTAATTATCATTTCTCGATGATAAAAGTGTTCAATAATTAAGTGAAAAGTAAGTAATAGTCAAGTTCCGAAACGACAAGTTACTGAATATTTTGTATCACAATTTTCAGATTGTTATGATCAGAATCCCAGAAATTGGATGCCCTCTTGAAAAATCCGAACCAAATAACCAATTTTAGAGTACAGTCCCAAATTGAAGAAAATATGGAACGTTTCATGACTGAAAAATCCATCGAAGATATTTTCCTCACTTTTTGTTACTAATTTTTATGTCTGAGAATATTTGTTATTGTCTCCTAGTCATTGAAAAATGTAAAAAATATAGCTGGACAATAAATGAAATGAAATGACAACTGAATCAAAACTGAGGATCCATCAGCAAATTAAATATTTTTTTGTTCTATAGTCAGAAAATTAGACAAATTTGTATAGTATCTTTCGAGCAAGGGGTCTTCGTAGTTTTCCCAAATGATTTGGTTTGCCCATATAATTCAAAGATGATATGTTTTATATAAAAAAGTGTCTATTACGATCTTCTGAATTTGAATCTTGGAACATAGGAATTTGAAATATGGCACTTGATTACCTAGAGCAATTAAATGATATTTTATTTTTGAATACATGTTCGAGCAGAAAACTGAGTTCAAGTGAAAACAAAATGATCCCATCGTAGTGTTATACATAAAATGCAAGCTCATGAAGAACTCATTCATACGTGAAAATAATATTTATGACTCATCGAATCTTGTATACCATTAGGTTTTTAATTTTTCATTCCAAAAATAAATGCATTTTCCAAGATGAATTTTTGATAATTTTTTGAAAATTAATTATGAAATATTCATGACAACTAGATAATATTGTTGAAAAATGTAGTTCATGTGCCTACTCTGATATTCTGAAAACGAGCACTTTTCGTTAGAAATTGTTAGCATTTTTTTCCGACGTTTATACCCAGCGAAGTGAGCTAATTGAACATAGAACTGTCACACATGTCACACGGTGTCAGTCCCTATATTTGATATGTTCATTCACATATTTTTCGTCAAACGGAATATTATTCAATAACAAGCTACCAAAAATTGAATTTTTCGAAGGCAATTTGAAAAATTATGTCACCGATAGCAATTCTGTCACCAATTTCAACACAGACAAAATTCAAAGGTCATGAAAAAAATACATAGGTAACTTCTGGTGTTCGAAAAAACGAAGTGATTGAAGATTATCGCACTTTCCGCCTTTGAACCATCACCACTCCTTTGTCCGGAAGTTAGGTGAAAAGTAAATGAACAACTCTTAAACGAGATAAATTATAGAAATCTTACATTATACTTCTTTGAAATTCAAGTCGTAAATTTACTGCATTAGAAAAGTTTTCAGTTCCTTATTCTAAAGTTAGCCAGTTACTTGGGAGTGATCACGTTCTTCAACTTATTAAAAAAGTGTATGAGTATATCGTATGTGTAAATGAATCTTCGATTATTCCGCTTGGAATATTTTTTTTTGTTTGGTCCAACTTGTAGAATAGGCATGACAGTAATGTTGTTTTTGCATTTCCACATAGAAAATAATCATATAAACATTCTCTTTAATCCTACTACCTTCCAGCTGAGTTATACACCAAGATTCGGAAAATGACATTTTCTCATGAACTAGAAATTTTTTCTAATATTCTCATTTAAAAAGCCTCATCCTACCGGTGGTTGATGTACAATCATAATAATAATAGATGAAATCGGTTGATTTCTTATTTCTGAGATTATATGTGTACACAACCCAAAAAATTTAAAAAAAGAAAATAGCCAAAGTACTCCGATTAGTTACTTCAATTATCATTTCTCAATATTGAAAGTGTTCAATATTTAAGTGAAAACTATTCAGTTCAGAAACGACAAGTTACAAAATATTTTGTATTACCATTTGAAATGAAACAACTAGAGGGTATCTCTACAGTAAACTAGATGAACATCCCCCAATTTTCAGATTGTTATAGATAGAATCCCAGAAATCCGATGCTCTCTTAAGAAATCCGAACCAAATAACCAATTTCAGATTACATCCCAAATTGGAGAAAATACGGAACTTTTCATTACTGAAAAATCCATCGAAGATATGTTCCTCACTTTATGTTGTTATTTTTATATCGGAAAACATTTGTTATTTTTGTTAATGTCTCCTTTTCATTGAAAAATTTAAAAAAATTAAGATGGACATAAATGAACTGAGAACATATCAAAACTGAGGATCCATCAGCAAATTGAATATTTTTTTGTTCTATAGTCAGAAAATCAGACAAATTTGTCTAATTCTCTAATTTTCCCAAAAAAATCTGTTTTCCCCATATAATTCAAATAAAATGTGTTTTATATAAAAAGTGTGTTTCATAATCTTCTGAGTTTACACGATTCAAACTCAGAAGATTGTGATATGAAATTTGGCAAAGTTAGTTTGATTACCTAGAACACTTCCTGAAAAATTATATTGAATTTTTAAATACATATTCGACCAGAAAAATGAGTTCCACTGAAAACAAAATCATCCCATCGGATTGTGATAAATCTAATGCAAGCTCATGAAGAACTCATTCATACGTGAAAATGATATTTACGACTCATCGAATCTTGCGTATCATTAGGTTTATTTATTTTTTCATTCGATACATATATCAATTTTTGATTATTTTTGAAAAAATATGAAATATTTATGACAAACATTGTTGGAAGAGGTGGTACAAGTGCCTACTCTCATATTCTGGAAACGAGCAGTTTTCGTTAGAAATTGTTGTTTTACATTTGATTTTTTCCGACGTTCATACCCATCGAATACCAAAAAGGCAATTTGAAAAGTTATATCACCGAAAGCAATTCTGACAACAATTTCAACACAAACCAAATTCGAAGGTAATGAAAAAAATTAATTGTTAACTTCTGGTGACCGAAAAAACGGAGTGATTGAAGATTATCGCACTTTCCCCCTATGTACCATCACCAATCCTAAGTTCTGTAGATAGGTAAAAAATAAATTAACAACTTTTAAACGAGATAAATTATAGAAATCTTACTTCATAGCAGATATTGAAATTTAAGCTGTAAATTTACTGCATTAGAAAAGTTTTCAGTTGCTCAATCTAAAGTTAGTTACTTAATTGGGAGTGATCACATTCTTCAACTAAGTGAAGTGTATAAGTAAATCGTATGTGTAAATGAATCTTTGATTTGATCATTCCCCTCAGAATGTTTTTTTTTTGTTTGGGCCAACTCGTAGAATAGGCAAGACAGTAATGTTCGATTTGCATTTTCATGTAGAAAATTAACAAAAATTATCGATACACTTTCTTATAGAGATCATTCAGTCCTGGAATTGATATTGGAGATATCTCGAGTTCTTCATTCAATATTTCAAATTGTAATATTATGCAAAAGAATTCTCCAGTAGCTCGAAAATGATACAAAGTCCTCTTCCAGTTGAGTTATATACTAAGATTCTGACAATGACATTTTCACTTGAACTAGAACATTTTTCGAATATTCTCCTTCAAGAGCCCCATCACACTGGTAGTTGATGTATACACAATCATAATATTGAAGAAATCGGTTGAGTTCTTATTTCTGAGATTATATGCGCCCACAATCCAAAAAATTAAATAAAAGGAAATGGTCAAAGTCCTGTTTGGTCCGATTAGTTAATGTTTTTCCTCAAGCAAAAAAAACTCCATTTTATTTATATATGTATATGTTCATAAAATTTATGTATTTGCTAGTATGCGATAATAAGCCAAACGAAGATTTGAATGTCTAAAACGAAAAAGCAGAAATATTTATTTATTTGTGAAAAAGTTTACTACACCACTTTCAAGGACCTTCCTTTAGTGGTTGCTGCAATTTATTTACCATTTTATGTATAGATATACAATTTTTTTATTTATTTATGTAACTAGCCTTATATGGCAAATAAATTATTATTATTATTATTAATTATCGTTCCTCAATATAAAAAATGTTCAATAATTAAGTAAAAAATATATAATAGTGAAATTCAGAAACGAAAAGTTACTCACTGAATATTTTTTATTGCCATTTGAGATCAAACCACTAGTGCGCCTCTTTACAGTAAACTAGATAAACTTCCTTCAATTTTCAGATTGTTATACGATAAAAAATCCCAGAAATCCGATGCCTTCTTAAAAAATTCAGGAGCCCGAACCAAAGAACCAATTTTAGATTAACGTCTCAAATTGAAGAGAATAATGAACGTTCCATGAAGATATGTTCCTCATATTATGTTGCTATTTTTTATGTCTGAAAATATTTTTGTTGACTCCTAGTTATTAAAAAATGTAAAAAATATAGCTGGACAAAAATGAAATAAAACGAAAACAGTATCAAAATTAGGGATCCATCAGCAAATTGAATATTCTTATGTTCTGTAGTCAGAAAATCAGACAAATCTGTCCCGAGCAAAGAGTCTTTGTAGTTTTTCTCAGATTTTTTTTCCATATAATTCACATATGATGTGTTTTATATGAAAGGAAGAGTGATAGTGTCTTCTGAATCTAAATCGTGCAATATATGAAACTTGATATTTGGCAATGTTAGTTTGATTACTTAAAGCACTTTCTGAAAAATTATATTTGATTTGAAAATACATTGGAGCAGATGTATGAATTAACTGATAACAAAATGATCCCATTGGAGTGTTATACATCACATGCAAGCTCAAGAACTCATTCAAATGTGTATAAATGAAAATGTGTTACACTACTCAGTACAATCGTTAGTTATGTTTAAAATACATCCAAAAGCCTAGATGTTTAAAATACATCCAAAAGCCTAGCGATTCATTGTTTTGATAGATAGATTGCAAATAGTTGCAAAAATGTTGAAATTGTTATTACATCAACATATAGTCTAAGATCCGAATCAGAAAGGACCTTCACCCATCTATTCAATGGATGAAAAGTATTTTATATTAAATTTAGTACGTTAAAAAATATATCGCGAGTGGGTTGGCTAAAAAATTACTTGCCAAACTATGAATAATTGAAAATTCGAAAATGCCTTTTTTTGCACTCATTAGTTTAACGAACAAATTTTATACCAATCGAAAATATGAAGCCTATATAGAATTTACAAACGTTGGGTTGTCTATTTTTTTCCTGGCGTAACTATTGGTTAGGCAGGTATGAACAGGTTAATCGATACTAGTAATATACACCCATCTGTTTAATAAATAAATCTTGTATCAAAATAAACGTCATTTCATTGCGATGGTATAGGTTGTCTGCGAAAAATCTGGTTAGAATGACGGTTAGCGAGCTTTGAAAAGCGAAATTTTGATCCGAATGGAGATGTGCGACAAAGAAGTCCGAGCGAACTATCCCGTGCGTGACAGAGAGTGCGTATGCTATTTGTTCGTGCAATTGAGAAGGATAGCGATAGACTAGTAAATACTGAGCATTCTTTTGGAGCAACTAGCAGGAGACTTGAGAAAAAAAATGTATAATGAATCAAATAAATATACAGTGACCAGCAGAAAGTACGCATCATATGGGAATTTTTTTTAATATAATATTTTTACAAATGTGGATACATGCAATCGCTTCTGCATTAAAAGAAACCCCAGAAGATGTTGTACAGTGCCGTTCGCCTTTTCTTGTTTGGCGGGAAATTTGGAAAAATTAAAAAATTATGTCTCAAAACACACTTATTTGGGAAAATATCGAAAAATGTTATTTGGAAAAGTTGTTTGGAACGACATATTATAGCTATGTACAAGTTTGGAAAAAAATCTGAGATGAAAAAATAAAAATCAATTTTTGCCATAAAAAAAAATTTAATTTGGAAAAATACATTTCTGACAAAGAAACTCATTAGTGAAGCCCGAGAGTAATATTTTGAATAATATTTTGTAAAGATTCACCAGCTACTTCTATTTTATTCGAAGAAAATTTTAAATCTGTGGATTTGCCATGTGTTCAGCTGCTTTATAAGAGGTCACAGAAATATCTTCAGGACATTATAATCCCGATACTGTTTATTATTGACAAAGAACCATGTATCTACAGAATTTTAATATGAATTTTTTATTATAATGTCCTGGAAATATTTCAGTGACCTCTTATGAAGTAGCTGAATACATGGCAAATCCATAGATTACAATTCTTTCCCGAATAAAAAGTAGCTTGCGAATATTTACAAAATATCATTTAAAATATTACTGTTGGCCTTACTAATGAGTTTCTTTGTCTAAAATGTATTTTTCCAAATTGAAATTTTTATTATGCCAAAAAATTGATTTTTATTTTTTTATCTCAGATTTTTATCAAAACTTGTACATAGCTATAAAATAACGTTCTGAACAACTTTTTCGGAAAACATTTTTCGATATTTTCCCAACTAAGTGTGTTGTGAAACATAATTTTTAATTTTTTTTAATTTCCCTCCAAACACGAAAAGACGAACGGCACTGTACAACGTCTTTTGGGATAGCTTTTGATGCAGAAGCGATTGCACTTATCGATATTCGTCAAAATTTATTAATAAAAGAATTTCCCATATGATGCGTACTTTCTGCCGGTCACTGTATATATATATATATATATATATATATATATATATATTATATTATATGTGATATTAGAGTATATAAATGTTCTTCTAAATAAAAATTTGTAGCGATATATACTTATCTTGAAAAATGTTTGTGTTCTATCAGGAAATTAAATGAAAATATACAAAGCAAACAGTCAAAAAATCAAAATAACAAAATAACAAAAAACATACAAGAAGGATCTTGCGTTATGTATAACATAAATACAAATATATATTAATAAAACAGTGTTTCAATTAATAAGCAGTAAAATTTTGATCCTCGAATTCGGATTTTCCTTCATTTCGACAAGGTCTTGTATTGTCAAGGGTGTTTGGTTCCTAATGAATCCTGTTGGTTTCGAATAATCGAATAATCGTCTAAATGCCAACCGCACTTTTCAGGCTGGAGTTTTATGCATTCAGGGTCCGTTGCATTAAGTCACAAGGAATTAACAAAAAAATTTCTCAAAATTTTTTGTTGAAAGGATATCCAGCATGGTGGTATAGTGTTCGAATCAAAACTTTGTAAAAATTGTTCACTGTCTTCTTTCGCAAAATAATTGAAAAAAAACCGATATCTTGCATCATTGACTCTGGTGCAGTGATTCACGCCATACATTCTAGCACTGAACTCTTGAACAGTATTTTTCTTTTCGTTTATGAAAATATCAGCTTCATCAGTTAATGATGCAAAAACTGTTTGGTACTTTTCATTCTTGGAAAAGATTTTGAATGGTTTAACTTCATTATACTTAAAGTTCTTTTTTTACGAAAAGCCAACTTCAATGAATAATTTTTGAAAGTTTCATCGCTAAAATCAATCACAGAGTTGTCCAAGTCAAACAAAAAACACTTTTTAGCCATTTTTCATCACAATATATTGTCAATAAATAACGATACGTAGTAGCACGTTTTATCAATTCCGAAATTTGGGGTTAGTTGCTCCAAAATAATGCTCAGTATACTAGTCTATCAATATCCTTCTCAATTGCACGAACAAATAGCATGCGCACTCTCTTTCATCCGACGAACGCGCCGCGCGCAGCTGCAATGCTGCGTCCTCTTCTATCGCACGGGATAGTTCGCTCGGACATCTTTGTCGCACATTTTCATTCGCACCAAAATTTCGCTTTTTATAGCTCGCCAACCGACATTCAAATCAGATTTTTTGCAGACAACCCTATATCATCGTGTTCGCAATGAAATAGCGTTTATTTTGATATTTATTTATTAAACAGATGGGTGTAAGTTACTAGTATCGACTAACCTGTTTATTGCCTGCCGATCCAATAGTTACGAAAGGAAAAAATTAGACAACCCAACGTTTGTATATTCTATAGGCTTCATACTTTCGATTGGTATAACATTTGTTCGTGCAGTGTTTAAAATAAATCAATTTTAAATTTTCAATTAATCATAGTCTGGCCAGAAATTTTTTAGCCAACCTACTCGCGATATATTCTTTAACATACTAAATTTAATATAAAATAATTTTTATCCGTTAAACAGATGGGTGAAGGTCGTTCCTAATTCGCATCCTCTACTAATAGAACATAAACCAGTTCAAAGTTTCGTATAAGTGGCTCATACCTTTGCATGAAAAACGTGAGAACAAAACATTATTATGTCAGAAAATCAGCCAAATTTGAATAGTATATCCCGAGCAAAGAGTATGCAGTTTTTTTCAAATAATTCGTTGATTCCATATTCTTCAAATTAAGGTGTTTTGTATGAGAGGGCAAGTGTCCATTATAATCCCCTGAATCTGAATCGTGTGATACAGAAAGTTTAAATTTGGCTAAGTTAGTTAGATTACCTAAAACACTTCCTGAAAAATAATATTTTTTATTAAATACATATTCGAGAACACAAACTGAACTGAAAACAAAATGATCCCATCGGAGTGTAATACATCAAAACAAGCTCATGAAGAACTCATTCATAGACACAACTCCACCTAAGCACCTTTACACATAAACTTTTTATTGATCCTGATCCCCCAGTAGGGGTACGTAAATTTATTCACTGCTTCAAAGTACATTCAAAAAACTTTGGAAACAGATCTATCTTGACCATGCTACATCATAAATCTGCAATTTTCCAAAGATCTTTTCTTGTCAATCCCATTAGAATGTTAAACCTACCTGATGAATTCAAGGTTTACAATATTATTAAGTTCAAATATAAATTGAAAAAAATATCTACTTGAAAGGCAGTGAAGACAACTGAATCATAATTCTGATATGTAGGTATATATTGATGTATATATGGATAGATATCTCTCTCAATATGAATTTATTAAGTAATTAGCGAAACCTGTCTTGCTAATAAAGCAAATTTGAATTTAATAGATCTGTATATTTTCTTTGTTTATTAGTTTTCTTTTTTTTATATGAATTATTTTGCTTTTTTTTCTGGGTTACCAGCCTTCTGATGGTTAAGTAGATTAGCTTGAAGCTAGACTTCTCCATCGGTTTCACATAACCATATATTATCTTTCTACTTATGCTCATAAAAGACGTTTTTTATTAATTGTGAAAAAATTAACCAGGTCCGGCTCTGACAACAGTGCTATACAGTACTATTATTATCAGTCTGCGATTAAATCGAAAATATTTCTATAATATTTGCGTGAAAGTTCGTACAGTTGTACTGAAGATCAATCTCTGTGCTAACATTCTGTAAGTACAAGCAATTTCATTTACATTCCTGTGAATAAAACATACGGTACGTTCACTATAACCTCCAAATCAAAACAGCGATACATCCCGGTACCAGCTGATTCACGATATGACCTTTAGGAGGACAGGTCCGCACTCAGCTATTACACCCTAAGTTTCCTGGATGACAGACAATCCATATGAGACTCCTGACTACAGGAGCTCTCAACATGAAAACAATACCAATAAAACATATTCCGCCGCTTTGACAAAACAGCAATACCCAACCAAAGATCAAGCTATTATTTTTTCGTCGGTAGAAGGAACACGATTACAGGATTATCTAATACCCTTAGGAGAAAAAATTAACCCAAGAAACATCTTATTCTCATCACGACTTTCTAACAACCGAATATGCATGTACCTGTCTAACAAAGAAACAGTAGACAACTTTATGGAAAACAAAAATGGCAGTATAATTATAAATGGTGAAACACTGAAAGCCCGAAGATATATCACCCCATCTGAAAGATTAGTCCTATCCAACGTATGTCCTATGATCCCTAACGAAGTACTCACCAAAGAACTGGAAAAACGTGGTCTCAAACTCCTTTCCCCAATGACTTTCCTCAGAATCAGCTCCTCCCTCCCAGAATACAGTCACATATACAGCTTCAGACGACAAGTTTTCATAAACCCAGAACAATGTTCAATCATCCCAGACTCTCTAGTTGTAAACTTCGACGACACATCCTACCGAATATTTCTCTCACAGGACAATCTCATATGTTTTTCCTGCAAGAAACAAGGCCATACCGCGGCACAGTGTAAAACCACCCCCCCAACTCTGTTGATCCCACCAGTTCGAAACATTTCTGAACAACCTACTATACCCTCTGAACCCGAGAATGAAATAAGGGAAAACGCATCACAGAATAACAAACGATATCACGAAGAAATTGTCACTCCACCAGCAACAGCTACCATCCAACCTGAACAGAATGATATATTATCTCCAAACCTTTTCATAAAACCAGCAGACAAAATCCCAAACCATTAAAAGCCTAAAACTAGTAAGAACTTCACTTCTGCCAATAAACTAGATGAACCAGCGAAAGATTACATAACCACTCACTCACCATCGTTCATTCTCAGTTTCACCCAAATTACAGATCTATTCGACAATGTTTATGGATCCTCGGAACCCATAAATATAATAAAGAATTACACAACTGATTTCACTGCCTTAATTGACATGCTTACCAAAATATATCCACTACTCAAAGAAAGACTATAAAAAGCAGATGCACCAACATCAAAAAGAAATTACTAGCACATCTTCAAATCGAACAAGACGATAACCACTCCGATCTCGAAAGTGATTCTTCACAGGACACGACCTATTAAAAACGAACGAATAACTTACCTGAATTTTCGAATTAACATTCAACAATATAAAATCCTTCTCCTCAATACTGCAGTGGAACATCAACGGCTACTATAACAACCTTCCAATGCTTCAAATTCTAATATCAGAACAGAAAACAGATATCATATGTCTTCAAGAAACAAATTTCAAGCGCGAAAATGAAACAGTTTTAAGAAACTTCCGAAATTTCTGTAAAAACCGTAAGAACCGTCATAGAGCAAGCGGAGGAGTCGCAATACTGGTAAAAACATCCATAGGAGCAGACCTAATACCAATTGAAAGCAATATCGAAGCAATAGCAGTGAGAATAGAGGGAAAGGCTCCTATTAGTATTTGTAGTATATACCTACCACCAGGAGAAGTAATCGAAAAACAAGAGTTAATACATTTATTTGAACAAATTCCCGAACCTCGGATCATAGCTGGTGACTTCAATGCTTTCAACTTCTCATGGGGATCATCTCGTATCGACTCGAGGGGACGAATCATCGAAGAAATCATAGAGCAATTCAATTTATCTCTTTTGAATGACGGCAGACCTACAAGACTCAATATACAATCCGGGGAATCAACACCACTCGACCTTATTTATGTGACCAACACATAAAATGGGACAGATTAGACTATACTTATAGCAGTGATCACTATCCCCTAGTAGTCACCAATAGTGAAGCAACTCCTAATAATTACGCCCATTCTCCAAAATGGAATACAAAAACTGCAGATTGGGATAAATTCTCCCAAATAGTAGACTCAAAAATTCGGTTTTGTGAATCCACCACGAACATCGATGAATCCCTTGATAATTTCTTGAGGGTAATCATAAAAGCAGCCGAACTATCAATCAAAAAAACGCAAAACATAAAACACCACAAGCCAGTACCATGGTGGAACAAAGAGTGCGAACAGTCCATTAAAGCAAGTAAGAGGGCTCTCAATAAATACAAGAGGAACCGAACCCCAGAAAACCGACTAGAATTCATGGGGCTCAGGGCTAAATCTCGACTTATTGTGAAAAATTCCAAACGTCAATCTTGGAAAAATTTTGTCTCAACAATAACTTCAAGCCTGGAACATCGAAGGGAACTGTCTTATTTTCATCAAAAATTTTCTAAAGAACAGAACTTTCAATGTTAAAACAAATGGCGTATTATCTAACGAAAGGACCCTTGATAATGGAATACCACAGGGCTCAGTTATAAGTCCTACCCTCTTCATCATTGCAATCAACGATATACTGGACAAACTCAAGCTTCCCCTGAAAGGACGCATCTATGCCGATGATCTAGTTATAACTTGTAGAACTAAAAACATGGACAACTTGTTCGTTATGACACAAAGCACCCTCTTAGACCTGGAACAATGGTCACATAAATCCGGTTTCACTTTCTCTGCCACTAAACCCCCCCCCCTCAAGCTGAACAACGAGAACTTGAAATTTGAGACATCTATATCGTTTTTGGGTATGACCCTGGACCAAAAACTAAACTGGAATGCCCACATAGAAAACCTGATCTCTTCGTGCTATCGGAGACTCAACTTACTTAGAACCCTAGCAAACAGAGAATGGGGTTCGGACCGCCAAACACTACTCATGATGTACAGGACACTTATTCGATCAAAGTTGGACTATGGTTCAACCGCATACGCCTCAGCTACTAATTCCTCACTGAAAAGACTCGACACGATACAAAACTCGGCTCTACGCATAGACTTGGGCAAACAGAAAAAAACGCTAGCTAATATCGAACTACACCAGTGGAAAGTCTATACTGTGAAGCCAGCGAACCTTCCTTGGAAGACAGAAGAACCTATCTGAGTATAGTATATGCTACAAAACTAAAGGCCCAACCAAAACATCCCACTTATGAAAATACCCTCACAAACAAATTCAGTAACTTATACGACAATAAACCCAGATCCCCGAAACCGTTTTATGAGAGGATCAAAATTTTCACCCGAAAACTGAATATCCCCCTTCCAGAATGTTTTTCCACACTTCTTACCTCCTTTCCCCATGGCCCCTTACCCAAACCAGTATGTCTCATAAACCTCAGCAAATTTCCTAAACAGTCAACAAATCCAGCTGTTATCAAAAACAACCTCGGAGCCATACTAGAGAATCATGAGGATTATACTTTGCTGTACACCGATGCCTCTAAAACATCTGAAGGAACTGGTGCAGCAGTAGTGGGTCCTAGAACGTGCCATCAATTCAGATTATCCCCATCCAGTTCTGTTTTTAGTGGTGAACTATATGCCATTTATCGTGCGACCATCTTAATCAACTCATCTGATAAGCAGAAATTTTTTATCCTGACCGACTCGCTGAGTTCACTGGAGACTCTGCAACAAATCTACCCTTCCCACCCATTCGCAGTTGAAACGAAAAACCAGCTCCACCTAGCAGAACAGAAGCAAAAACTTATAAAATTCATCTGGATCCCATCACACATTGGGATATTAGGAAACGAAGAAGCGGATAGAAGAGCAAAAGAAGCCATAACCCATACAAATTCTGAAACTATAACTCAAGTGGTGGCAAGCGACTTTCGTTACACGATAAAAAATAGTTTAGAAAGTGCGTGGCAAAATCGATGGCGACAATCAACATCCAAACTTCGTGAAGTGAAACCCTCAGTGAAACCGTGGCGATATCTACCAAAATATCGTAGCGACCAAGTGCTTCTCACCCGTTTACGTCTCGGACACACTCGGCTCACCCACGACCACCTCCTCAATAACAAAAACGAACCCATGTGCGAAACGTGTAACGAAAAGTTATCAATCAAACATATCCTGGTAGAATGTCCACTCTTCACTCCACAGAGAAATGATAACAAGATACAAGGAACTTTGGAAACAATTCTAGGTCCAAATTGTATACTCCACAATCTTACAACTTTCCTTAAAATCATAGACATTAGAAACAAAATGTAAAAATTTATATAGTAATATTCGCTAATAACCGAAATGGTTGATGCGATTTTTTTTCTCAATAAAAAAAAAAAAAAAAAAATTAACATGTGTTATATCAATTAGTAAATCCGGTAGTTATGTTTTCCAAAAGCCCTGGGATGCATTTGATTTTTTTAGGTGGAATACAATTAGTTAGGAAATCATCTCCCGCAGTATTGATGAAAAAAACCTTGAAATGTTAAAATGATCACGTCATCATCAAAGGATAACAATAGCCAACATAAACTAGTTCAAAGTTTCGTATGAATGGGAAATGGTAGATCTTATAACTTCAAACGAGAAATTCTTGTATATATATATATATATATATATATATATATATATATATATATATATATATATATATATATATATATATATATTTATATATATATATAATATTTCGGCTATTTTGGAAACGGCTCTAGCGATTTGGATGAAATTTTGTATTTACATAGGGTTTTGCTTTTTATCTATATAGGTGTCTTTCCTGACAAAAACGCGGTTTTACACAAAAAACATTTTTTATGGTAGGGTTAGGTAAGAACGGGCGAATCCACCAGATTCAACTACGACGTCTGGAATACCGGTAGGTTAGGTTAGGTTATAAAAAAAACACGATTTTACAAAAAAATACGCCGAGCGAAGCTCGGTCGCCTTGGTACTGATGCCTTATACATGATTAACGTGAATACAAAAATCTAGTGATACACTAAAAAACTACAAAAAAATTATTTGCTTGAAAATATGAACAGGGTGTTCATAACACCAAATGTGTGATATAAAATCAAATGAACATCTGAATGAAAATGCAAATTTTGCAGATTTTTCTTTCACAATAAGTATAACAATATCAGTGAGCTTTAACTGAAAGTTCTGAGAATCTTGGGGTTCACTTGGACAGTGATATTCATCACATACATCTGTTATATTACATAGAGCCCATTGTAATCTTGAACTCATCTATTGTAATAGATCTTTACTCAATAGAAAATTCAAAATCAGACATTGGTTTTATCCCACTTGAATTTCACTGACACTTTATGCGGGCCTACTCTCTTGAAGAGAGATTGGTTAGGAATTCAAAGAGTTCAGAATTGCTGCGCCAGAGTGGTTTATGGACTTAAAAGAGACACTGCAACGTCCGCATATATTAGAGACGTGGTTGGTTGAACATGGAAGGAATAAGACTCGTCCATGCGTGTACGCTTTACCATAAGATCATTACCTCTGGTAAGCCCTCATATGATACCACAAGCTTTCATTTAGTTTCACCTGTAATCAAATTTTGCAAGTTAAATTTGACCCACTTTCAGTTGCCCGATTGACGTGAAATTTGGCATAAGTTCATAGTTCCCGTGACAATGCATTTTGGAATTCCGGTTAGAGGAAAATACGAAATGGCGGACGAGATTTGCGTTTATGGTCCAATTCGACTCAAAATTGGTATGTGGGGGTTTTCGGGGTCGAAGATTATGATTTTTTCGTCAAAATTCATAAAATAGGAATGGCTGCTTCAAGATGGCCGACGATTTCTGTGATTATGTTTCGATTCGATTCAAAATTGGTATGTGTGGGTTTTCGGGGTCGAAGATTATGAATTTTTTGTCAAAATTCATAAAATTCCAATGGCGGCTATAAGATGGCTGACCATCTCTGTGATTATGGTCCAATTCTATTCAAAATTGGTATTTGGAGGTTTTTTGGGTCGGAGATTATTAATTTTTTGTCAAAATTATCAAATTATGGATGGCGGCTCCAAGATAATGGACCGTTTCTATGTCGGAGTTTTTGGAGTCGGTCATTATGAATTCAGTCGAAGATCATTGAATTTTTGTCTTTAGATGGTCTCCTCATTGAAGAACTAGATAGCTCCGAATTTACAGAAAGAAAACCTTATAATGACGATGCATTAACAAAAATGCATACATCAAGGCGTATTTACTGAAAAGCACAAAATAAAATAATTACTAAAAAAAGACACGGAATAACGTTCGTCACACATCCAAAGCAATTAATTTTTAATTTTTAGCGCATTTGAATAAAAGCTTGTTTTTAAAAAAGTTTTTTTGCATTATCCATTTTATTTATATGAGAAAATTCAAGAATAGGCTTACTCCCCCTCAACACACAATTTTTTTTCACAAATGCTCCTTCTCTTATAACATAACTAAGCTATACAATTAGTTACCCCATAAGAAGCGTATGTCACTCCCATACATGACAAAACGATATTTTGACATATTTGTTGATTTGAATAAAGTAACTGTGTCTGTATGTCCACCATTGTGTTTTGTTCCGTATATCCTCCTATATAGGCAACATAGATACATAATTGCATATATATTGTTAATCATGTAAATATTTCAGTTTCTGTTACCCATTCTTCCACATGTAGATGTATGGGTACACTTTGGTTGAGTGAAAGAGCAAACATTTGCATCGTCGGGTGGTTTGAACTCTGCTTTTTGACAAGATACCACATAACCATTCACTATTTAGCTCATAATGGTCTGTAAGAGTAACCTTGTCAATAAAAGCATCTATTATTATTATTTTTATCTACCAGGTGTAGCTCAATATTCAACTAGGCTCTAGTCGGGAAAGTAGTTGTTTTCTGTTACATATTACAAAAAATAATCAATTTTGTCGTGAATTTTTGAATTTCCAGGAAAACTTTTCTATTCAATATTCAATTGAGAATGTTTCTCTTTTCAACACAAAAAATTGCTTATGCCTTCCTCAAGGATGATCTGACAGAAATGTTGGGCATCGTACCTAATAAAATTTCAAATTTGAAGATAGTGTGGCTAATTGAGTTATTAGTAAAATGTTTTTCAATTTTGATGTGTGAAATATCAAATAAAAGATAATTTGATGTGGAACTCATATGGAAAAAGCGAAGAAAAACATTTCAAAAAAAAACTGTGAAAATTGTTTTTTCTTTCATTATCCGCTGAAGTGAAAGAGGAAAATATAATTCGAACCGCCAGATCAAAGCAAAATACCGAAAGGAAATGAAAACAAAATAATTAGAACCCGAAGGGAAATGTTTCGGAACACCCAGTGTGAATATTGGACTCGCACTTGATTTTTAACTCCATAATTATTTCTTATACTATCAAACTCTTTAATATTCAAACAATAATCTCATTTTTCTGTTGGTTCTGATAATATTATTGCATTTGATTTAGTTCATTCACGTTCTTGATAATCATCATTTGTTTTTTGTATTGAAAACATGGCTTTTATTATTTTTATGTATATATATATATATATATATATATATATATATATATATATATATATATATATATATATATATATATATATATGTATATATATATATATATAAATATAATATATTCATACGATTATTCAGAATTCATGTCGAGTAACAATCCTGGAATCCAGAACAAAATCTGTGTTAAGATGCATTTCCGATATTTTCCTGTGTTCATCGGAAAAGATGAATCTGATACATTTTTATGTTAGAGGTTTGTTACGAAAACAATTTACTGTGTAATTGTTATGGATGGCTTTGACAGTGAAATCTATATTCATAGTACGCACCGATCCATCCTTCTGCCCAATTTCTGGAAGAATATCTCATATAGTCTAGTTAACAAGTGGTTTTTAGGTCAACATTTTTTGGCATTCTCCGAAATTTATGATTGAGGTGTCATTCGATTCGGAATGGCATGAAGATATTTTTTGAGAAAATGCTAAGGCCGCTCGCAAAAATTGCAAAAGTTATAAACAATTGAGTGAAAAAAAAGTGGGGTTTGGTTTTTCGCCAATATCTCAAAAACTATTCGAGATAATTCGAATTTGAAAAAAGATGCAAAAATAGGAGAAAATTACTAACTCCCAGAACTGTAGGATCAGTATTTATAATTTTACCAGAGGGTTGAAAATACGCCCAAAAACGGGTACTCCGGCTTGCGCAAGCCACGTCCCCTTCGGACCTTTAATGAATAAATATTATTTAAACTTATTAAATATGAAAATTAAAAATTGAAAAGATTTGAACGCCTGCAGGATAGATCAATGAACAATAATCCGTGGTCCAAAAATTTTTATCGCGATTTTTCAATAAGTTATCCATTAGTTAATTAACACTTTTTCGTAGCACGAACATTAACATTGCAAGTGCGATAATTGTTAAACTATCAATCTGAGAATGTTTTCCTTTCGTGGAGCTATTTCTCAAAGGTCTAAGAATAGATTTCCGTTGGAAAAATTGGAAAATTGTTGATTTTCGTTTTGTTATCAACAATTTACTAAGGTGAAAAATTATAAAGCTTCATTAAACATTGAAAAAAATTTTTTTTTTGTAATATTATAATTGATCCGTTTTTTTATGATCAGAAGCTACTCAAATATGATTTTTAATAATTTTTATCTCCTATTGTTAAAAAAATTGTTATAAGCAAATGCGTTGTTTATGAGATTATTTAAAAAAAAAATTATAACATAATATGATAATCATGATTTAAAAAAAAACGTTTCTAAAAAAAAAATTTTTTTTTTTTAAATTTAAAAAAAGAGTTTTATTGCTTAAAAACGCATTTGTTAAATAACAATTTGTTATAAACGAATGAATTATCTCTTTGAATTTTTTATTGTACTTTAAATTTTCTGTTCTCTTTCATTTCACCACTCTGACCTGGTTTTTTATGTTCAATTTTATTATAACTTTTTAACTAATGGAGATACAAGGAAAAAATTTGAGACTTATTTATTCTTTATTAATTAAACAACAAACTAAGCCAAAATTTGAAGCTTTCACTCAGTATTCATTTAATTTATACCATTTGTTTATAGAAATAATCTTTCAGAAAAAAAAAATTCTACAATATTTTATAAATAAACTTACTTGAATTAAATAACATTTCTAATTAATTTTTAGTTACTAAGATGCTTAGGCTAATAAACTTGGAGAATTTTTTTTTCAATCTTATTTTTATTCATAATTAAAAAAATTACCGAGCAAAACTAAAATTTATAATCTAAAATTGTTGATAAATATACGTTAGATACACAGTTACATAAGTTGTATGGTCATAGTTATATTAGTTTATAAGATATTTAGACATAAAAGTAGAAAACAGTTTTGGCTTGATTTGTTGTTTAATCAAAAAAGAATAAATAAGTCTGAAATTCTTTCCTTGTATCTTCATTAGTTAAGAAGTTATAATAAAATTAAACATAAAATACCAGGTCAGAGTGGTGGAATGAAAGAGAGCAGAAAATTTAAAGTTGAATGAAAAATATAAATGTTTCTTTTTCTGAAAATAATACATGGTTGTTTTCGTTTTTAAGAGTGGAAAAAGAAAAAAAAATACAAAGAGATAATCCATTTGTTTATAACAAATTGTTTATTAAATAAACAATGAAAATTTAAGTAATAAATTCTTTTTTTAATATCGAAGACCAAGATAAATCATGATTTGAGAAAAAATGGTTCCTTAATTTTCATAAGTGGTAAAAAAAAAATATTATTCAACAAATGCGTTTTTAAGCAATAAAATTCTTTTTTTGAGAAACGTTTTTTTTTTGAAAAATCATAATTATCATCAAAGATTATGTTATGAAATTTTTTTTTAAATTGTCCCATAAACAACGCATTTGTTTATAACAATTTTTCAAACAATAGGAGATAAAAATTTCAATGTTTAATGAAGCTTTATAATTTTTCAGCTTGGTAAATTGTTAATAACAAAACAAAAATTAACAATTTTTCAAGTTTTCCAACGGGAATCTATTCTTAGACCTTCGAAAAATAGCTCCAAGAAAGGAAAACATTCTCAGATTGATAGTTTAACAATTATCGCTCTTGCAATGTTAATGTTCGTACTACAAAAAATTGTTAATTAACTAATGGATAACTTATTGAAAAATCGCCATAAAAATTTTTAAGCCACGAATTATTGTTCATTGATCTATCCTGCAGGCGCTTGATTTTTTCAATTTTTAATTTTCATATTTAATGAGTTTAAATAATATTTATTCATTAAAGGTCCGGAGTACCCGTTTTCGGGCGTATTTTCAACCCTCTGGGAAAATTATAAATATTGGTCCTACAGTTCCAGGAGGAAATTTTCTCTTCTTTCTGCATCTTTTTTCAAATTTGAATTATCCCGAATAGTTTCTGAGATATTGGCAAAAAACCAAACTCCCTTTTTTTTATTCAATTGTTTATAACTATTGCAATTTTTGCGAGCCTTAGCATTTTCTCAAAAAATATCTACATGCCATTCCAAATCGAATGACACCTCAATCATAATTTTCGGAGAATGCGAAAAAATTTTGACCTTAAAAGCACTTGTTAACTAGACTAATAACAGAAGTTGATTCTTAAAATTGTAATGTACAATTTTATTGGGAATATCACAAAGTTTTAAGGAAGCACTGCCACTAAACGAATATTTCACTTGCTAGTGTTCACAAACTCGTAATTGAAATCGTCCAAAATTATCCATTGTGCTTGGGTTTGTTTTTCCATTCTGTCGACATTTTTATTTGATGAATACGCGGGTTTTTTATTTATTCTGCGGCAAACGATGGTGAAAAAAATACAAATTAACGTTGGATACTTCAATTACATTATATAACCAACCATGCCATCGCTAGCAAACTCTGGGAAAAAGTTTTAGGTGTTTTAATTTTATCATGAAAATACGGCACCATTAATATTCACTAAACATTATTGCTTCTATAGATCAGCGTGTTGAAGGACACAACGATAAATCGCTGCAATACTCATTTCTCACGAATATGAAAATTGCGACAGGAGATTCCATTCTCGTTGTTTACTAAACTTTTTATCCGATTACAACAATATTACTTCTCATATTACTCAGAGTTGTATAAAAAATCGACAAAACCAACGTCGCCACTGTAGACCAGAGCTGAAGCCTTTGAAAATGGTAAAAAGTAAAAAAAAAAATAGTAGGATGAAACCCATTGGAAAAGATCTACATTTTTTGTATCTTCACTTTTTTCACATAACCTCAAAATGTATGTAAAAAATTCAAATAACCAAGTTTTTGGTTTTTTATTTTTATTTAAAAAAAAAAATAGTTTTTCACGAAATTTGATGAAAACTTACCTTTTCATGTCCCAAACACAGTGTATTTTTTTTATTTAAAATATTTATTTTTTCATCTTATTTTAAAAAAA
>JAFIRS010007713.1:0-22568 GCA_018342105.1 Gonioctena quinquepunctata | reverse complement strand
CGATTATTATACCCCAATTACTCTTACCAATGGTTATTTGAGATACATACATCTATTAACAAGCTCAAGAAAGGTTTATCTGATAACTTTCTTTGAATTGTGTTCGAGTACACTTCAAGGCAAGCAGTTCGCATGGCTGTCCCTCTTTCAAAGATTCGTCCCGGAGAATATTGGGTTTCCCTCAATCGATACGGATGATTTTATCGCTCTACATATAACTAGTTGCCAATCGGTTATACAACAATGAACCAGAACAACGCAAAGCGATAGTATATATTGATGGAACATATTGCTATATTCCTAAAAGAGGCAACTTCCAAGTGCTGCGACAATCATTCTCAACCCATAAGGAACGCCATCTCCTTAAACCATCTAAAATCGTAGCCCCCGATGGCTATATCTTGGAAATTCAAGGAACATATTTTTCAGATTCTCGAAACAATGATGCAGGAATTCTACGTAATGAGTTTGAGCGGGATATGGATGGTTTAAGGGCATGGTTTCAAGAGGGCTATATATTTGTTGTCGATCGAGGTTACAGAGACGCTGTTCAACTATTGGAAGGCTTGATTTATTGATGTTTATTAACAGAATATTTTTCAGGTATATCTCATAAAATGGCCAGTTTTTTGCCACCAGGCCAAAATCAGCTATCAACCGAAGAAGCAAATCATAGACGTCTAGTGACAGAAACGCGATGGATAGTGGAGAGTAGAAACGGGCATTCTGAATCAATGTTCAAGTTCTTCGCCGATTCTATTCCAATGTCTCACATCCCCCACATTGGTGATTTTTATTGCATATGCGGAGCTATTATAAATGAATACTTCCCAATTATAGAAATGGCTGGGATGGATGAACAGCTTGCGATACGGCTTATAGAGAAATCAAATCAAGCCAACAGTCTCCAAATACGGGTTGTAAATGATCATATGCGACGTAGAAATGCCCAGTGGAATCGCCTGGATGAAAATCATGTTCCTGAATTCCCACATTTAACAATGGAATACTTGAGAGACTTGACTGTGGGTACATACCAACTTCAATGAGCACCTTCATATATCCAAGATATTTAACAGAGACAAAATCAAAATGAAATTCAAATTGACACATCAAGAGAACAGGCTACGAATTTTTTCCTGATTCAGAAATGCTGTGAAACATTACCTGTTTATTGAATTCAATAATGTGAATGAAAATCCCATAAGCGGATATTACTGTTCATGTAAATCTGGAGCTAGGAAGGTGGGTATATGCGCTCATATAGCAAGTGCTTTATAGTACCTGGGATATTCTAGATATGAAGAGGGCATAAAGTATCCACCAACACATTTACTGCAGTCCATATTTGGTGCTGCAAATAGGCCCGAGCCGATGCCCCAAATGGTTTAAGTAATAGACTCCATTCCATATACCCAAATGAAAAAACAATTTTTTTATCGTTATCAAAATATTGTCGATAGTTCAGCTACTCTTCTGGAGAATTGGGTTTTCTATTTTCAAATATTTTTTTCGATGTTGGACACCCTGTATAATAATGGTTATAACTTTTTTTGTAACTCATGCTTATGCATACGAGTGCATTTTTCCACTTCGTATCACTTTCAAATCCTGTCAATTTCCAGAATGAGCAGTTTTAATTTCTTCCACGAGTGACTTTCCGATTTTCCAATAACCAGCGGTATGCTTAGGAAACTCTGTAAACTAGTGACCAGTCTGTTGTATTGTTGTCATGTTGTTGCAATACGTAAGTCATGTTATTGATTTGAGGGTGTTGATTCCGAACTATTTTTTTTTATTATTCCATCCCCTTCACTACTTGTAATTACTTCTATTGAGTTTTGGTATTGACTGTACACTTTTGAATATTACTGACCTTCAATTTGATAAGATTTTTGAGAAAACTTGATTTTTCTTTGAAAAATACCATAACAATGCATTTTGAATTATTCAACTTTACTGCCCTCTAGCGGCTCTCCTAATCATACGATCGATCCTCTTATAACTTGCCAAAATTGTGAAGGGTCTTGAACCGAACAAGATATCTAAAAATTATCAAAATTTGCTGAAAGCCATTTCCATAGGGTTTTGTGCCCTTCCTTTCCATAGTTCATCGCTAAATAGCACTTAGTGAATTAGGAACAATTTCCATATTTTACTTTTATAATTGCATATCCAAATTGGTAGGATTACTCAAACTACTGGTGTAAATTAACAAATTATTTTATAAGAGAGAATATCGCACGATTATTATAAGAAGTTTACATAGTTTCTATGGTGAAATTTCATTATAAGTACTTGATATTTCAACCATTCAATGATTTGAGGATTCCATATGGTATTGTAAAAGTACATAACTCAACTTTGGATACTTGTGACCAACGTGAGGTTATATGAGTGTACAATAAAACTGACAAATCTCGTTTCAGTCCTCCTCCATCTCCATTAGCAGTATCAGACACTCAAACGTTCAATTTACCACCGATACCTCAATTTATCATCACAAGTGATGACCATAGTAGACGAAATAGTTGTCGAGGAACACAAATTCCTCAACACGTCAGCACAAATGAGGAACGTAGCCGAAGAAATAGTTGCCGTGGAGGTTCTGTTCCTCACTTCGTGGCGAATGAAGACCATAGTCGAAAAAATAGTTCTAAAATATCCGAGCTAGACCACAAAACTGACCCAGATAGTCATCCTAGTTCGAGAAGACCTTCTACAATCATCGCTGCTCTGAGGAGGCCTTCACAAGCTATAGCTCTCTCAGCTGCCCATGCTGTGATGAATCAGAGGAGATATATATTGGGGTGAGTTCATAGTGCTTAATGTTATTTTTCTCTCAAGAATTATCTGAAAACTGTTTCATAAACAATAACAATAGACATATATATATATATATATATATATATATATATATATATATATATATATATACAGTGTGACCCATCTAAAATGGAACCACCCCTGTAGGATACGCATTTTTCAGTCAATCTCAAAAATATATTTTTTTCAATATTAAGCATCAAAAATTGTATCTTGACACAAATTTTCATAACTTTAGTTCAATTTCCAAGGCACTCTATGGTTTTTTTTCTTTGTCAAAAATGGCAAAAGTATATTGGGCAATTTTTGTTTTCAAATTTGACTACACTTCTGGATTTGTAGTCATTATAAATGAAAACCATTTCATTGAAAAATATTTGTTAACAACGAAGTTACAACAACTTTAATTTTGGAAACAAAGTATTTGATTATAATTTTTATTTAGATTATAGACATATTTAAAATCGGGCAACACTGCCGATACCAAGTAGAACACCAGTGAATTTGTTCTGCGAAAATCCGAAGTCAATAGCTCTTTTCGTTCTACAGTTATAACTCCTGGAAGTATGGTAATGTGAGCGATTTGTGGTGTACTAAATCACAGCCTACTATTGATTTAGTACAATACCTATGCCTAATGTATTGGTTCAGCTTTCTTCAGATTATTGATACTTTCTCTAAGAGCTTGTTTTAGTTGAGTTTTGCAGATTTTAAAAGGAACAAGCTTTGTCCTGCTTTCTGTTTTATTATTGAATAAATAATTTTGATACTTTAAAACTTGATTCGGTTCATTTCGTTTTTATCGGCTATGGAAGACTGCATAACTTGAAAATGAATTTTTAATTTTCTGTAATTTTCAAATACACTTATAATCTGAACTTGAATAGGTGATTTTGAGGGGAATTTAATTTACAAATCCAGTGGCGAGGTCAGATTTTTATTACAAAATCGCTTCCACCACAAATCGCTCACATTACCATACTTTCAGGAGTTATAAATTCACTGGTGTTCTACTCTGTATCGGCAGTGTTTCCAGATTTTAAATAAGTCTATAATCTAAATAAAAATTATAATCAAATACTTTCTTTCCAAAATTGAAGTTGTTGTAACTTCGTTGTTAACTAATATTTCTATATGAAATTTTCACGGTTTCCATTTATAACGACTACAAATCCAGTGGTGTAGTCAAATTCCGAATCAAAAATTGCCTAATTATATTTTGCCGTTTTTGACGAAGAAAAAAAACCATAGAGTGCCTTGGAAATGAAACTAAAGTTATGAAAATTTGTGTCAAGATACAGTTTTTGATTCTTGATATTAAAAAATTTTTTTTTTTGAGAATGATTGAAAAATGCGTATTCTACAGGGGTGGTTCCATTTCAAATGAGTCACACTGTATATACTGCTTTTTTTTCCTTTCTTGGATATAAGGTTCATTTAAACAGCGGAGGTTGTTATTTCATGTTCTTTAATGATAATAACCAAACGTTTCAGCCAGGGTTTTGGCCTTTATCAATAGGTCAGACATTAGCACAAACATCATGTTAAAATATAAATTATAAAAAACATACGGGCACAAACAGATTTAAATATCCAAGAAAGGAAAAAAAAGCGAGATATATAGTGGTTCAAGAAAATAAACAACTGACTATATATATATATATATATATATATATATAAAGAAAATATATACATATATATATATATAAAGAAAATGTATATATATATTCTTTATTTTCTCGGATTAAGGGCCTTAGTCAGTCTATATATTTTTCATTTCATTCGACGTTTCGACATTGTTTATATCATCTTCAGGTAACTTTAAAATAATGTAAAACATGTAAAGGTTAAAAACATAATACGTTACATAACATCAAATACATTTAAAAATTAAAAGAGACATTAAAAACTTACAATATAATTCAACTATTATTCTTTCATTTCATTTCATGTTTCATGATTGAACGAACGTTGTTGAATGTCTCAGATTGCTGGTATCGGGTTTGTTTTATCTGTTATCGTTTTTTTTTAATTAAATACATTGGAGTGTTCGACATATTCAGTTATAGTACTAGGGCTCTATAGCTATAATTCATGCAACACTTTTCCCTGTAGAGATGTGAAGATCAGTTTACTATTTTTTTTTAAATAAATTTATTGTTGTGGAGTGAGTGTTTAAAATAAGTTATTGTAGATTTGATTGAGAATTTTTATGTCGTTTCTATTGTTAATACTGTTTGTATCTTTCTTTATATGAATCATTTCGAGGAAATTTCTAACTTTTGGATTCTTTTCTTTTGTCAAAATTTCAACCTTGTCAAAATCGAATTAATGTTGGTTTTCCTTTGTGTGTTTAGACAATGCTGTGATGTCCGTTTTTGAGTATTTGTGGGCTTGAATTCGTTTCTGTGGGTATTGTTTGGATTGACCTATATATATACTTTCGCAATCTTCACATGGTATTTTATATACGGTGTGGGTTTGTTTATTTTTCGGAATTTCAGGTTTCAATTTTGATATAAAATGTTATTTGTATTTTGTAATCGATGTGCTATTGTTATGTTGTATTTTTCTACCGTTTTGTTGATTTTATTGGATAATTTTTGTGTATGGTAGGGGTATATATTTTGTTGTTTTTATTTGTTTTATTGTTATCATTATAAATAGCATGTATCCTTTTTTGATCGTTTTTTCCACGAAGTCATCTGGGTAGTTATTTTCTTTTAGGATATTTTATATTTTTTCTAAATTACTTTTTCTGAACTCTGGATGAGCCAGTTTTATGGCTCGGTCAGTTGAGTTCTGAATAACATTTTTTTTAAAGCTAAGTGGTTTAACCATAGCAAATCTTGTGATGGAGTATGTGGAAGAAAAAGTCATCAGTTCACTAACATTTAAACCAGCTTTCTTCAAAAGATATGTAGATGATTGCCTAACTTGTATACCTAACCCAACTAGATGAAATTCTAGAAAAATTTAACAACTATCACCCCAGATTAGAATTTACAGTAGAAAAAAAAAAACAACCAACAAATGAACTTTCTTGATACATCTATAATATACGACAATTTGGGAAAATTTTTCACAAACTGGTTCACTAAACCCAACTCATCACATCGCTACACAAACTACTTTCAAATGCACCACTTAGCTTTAAAAAAAATGTTATTCAGAACTTAACTGACCGAGCCATAAAACTGGCTCATCCAAAGTTCAGAAAAAGTAATTTAGAAAAAATAAAAAATATCCTAAAAGAAAAAACCAGATGACTTCGTGGAAAAAAACAAAAAAATATACATGCTATTTATAATAAAAAAAAAAAAAACCTTCCAAAATACAAACTAAAAAAAAAAAAATTTAAAAAATAAAAAACATAAAATCCAAAAAATAAACAAACCCACACCGTATATAAAATACCATGTGAAGATTGCGAAAGGTCAATCCAAACAATACCTACAGAAACGAATTCAAGCCCACAAATACTCAGAAACGGACATCACAGCATTGTCTAAACACACAAAGGAAAACCAACATGAATTCGATTTTGACAAGGTTGAAATTTTGACAAAAGAAAAGAATCCAAAAGTTAGAAATTTTCCCGAAATGTTTCATATAAAGGAAGATAAAAAGAGTATTTACAATAGAAACGACATAAAAAATCTCAATCAAATCTACAATAACTTATTTTAAACACTCACTCCAAAACAATAAATTTATTAAAAAAAAAAATAATAAACCGATCTTTACATCTCTACACGGAAAAGTCTTGCATGAATTATAGCTATAGAGCCCTCGTACTATAACTGAATATGTCGAACACTCCAATGTATTTTATTAAAAAAAAAAAACAATAAACGATAAAACAAACCTGATACCAGCAATCTGAGACATTCAACAACATTCATTCAATCATAAAACATGAAATGAAATGAAAGAATAATAGTTGAATTATATTGTAAGTTTTGAGCTGTAAATTCAGCGCAGGACGTCAATCCCGTCATCACGCAGTCAATGATTTATTGAAACGTGCATTAACAACAGCCAATATTCCATCGATCTTAGAGCCTACAGGTGTCAGCAGAGACGATGGTAACCGCCCCGACGGCATGACACTTATTCCATGGAAGTTCGGAAAACCCGCTGTTTGGGATTTCACCTGCGTGGACACGGTTGCCACTTCACACGTAGTTGCTTCCTCCAAGTGTCCCGGAGCAGCCGCAGTAAATGGGGAGAAAATTAAAAGTAGAAAATACCAAAATTTACAACAACTTTATATTTTTTATCCTGTTGCCGTTGAGACTTTTGGAGTATTCGGTCCCAATGCTTTTGAATTCATTGAAGACATAGGAAGACGAATAACAGAAGTGACCAATGATAGAAGAGCAACTTCATTTTTGATCCAAAGAATTAGCATTGCGATCCAGAGGGGTAATGCTGCTTCTGTTTTGGGAACTATTCCTTCATCACGTCAACTGAATGAATTATTTTTAAATCCTCAAAGGACGATTCTTCCTATGGAGAGTTCATATAAACCCCTTAGTTCAGTTCTTAATGATGACTTGTCAAAAGCAACACGACCTTCCATATCTCCATGTAATTCTCCATCGAATAGCCTCAACACCCTTTCACACCGATCCAGTGCCAGTAAAAATCGTCGTATCAGAGAGCACAGCTCTGTTAGTTATAACACCTTCAAGCCCCTAGTACACGAAAATGCCAAAATTCTTGGTCTGAATGGTCTGAAAAACATTGGAAATACCTGTTTCATGAACAGCGTTATACAATGTTTATCTAACACCAAATGGTTGCTCGAGTATCTGAGAAAAGACGAGTATATGAGGGATATCAACACAAGCATATCAAATATGAAGGGTGCTTTGATAAAACAATTTGCGTTAGTGATAAAAGATCTTTGGTCGGAAGATTCATCTGATAAGGTGGTGAATACTGTTTCCTTTAAAAGCCAGATACAAAAATTTGCACCTCGTTTCAGGGGGTACGCTCAACAGGACGCTCAGGAATTTCTAAGATATTTATTGGAAGGTCTTCATGAAGATGTAAACAGAGTGACAGAAAAGCCCAAACCTACCTTGAAAGGAATCGATGAAATATTGAGTGACCATGAGAAGGCACAGGAGTCTTGGTCAAGATATCGAAAATTGTTGATAATTTTGTTGGTCAACTAAAATCATCATTGAATTGTATTTCATGCGGCTTTTGAACCTTCTGGGACCTTTCACTTCATATTCCACAGAATACTGGCCAGCTCAGTTTTTCACAATGTTTAGACTCGTTTACCAGGAAAGAAATTTTGGACGGCGAAGAGAAACCAACTTGTTGTAATTGTAAGGAAATGATAAAATGCACAAAGTCATTATCTATACATAAGTTCCCCAAACTATTAGTAATTCACTTGAAACGATTCTCGCCGATGGGTAGATTTATGGGAAAACTTAATGCCACCATTGACTTCCCTCTCGATGGTTTGGATATGAGTAATTATGCAGCAGATAACGTAGCCCCGTGTCTTTACAACTTATATGCTGTGTCTAACCATAGTGGAACAATCTATAGCGGACACTACACGGCTTACTGTAGACACCCTTATGAAGGCACATGGTACAAGTACAATGACTCCAGAGTATCACCGATATTCCCAAAATCCCTTATAAGTGGAGAAGCATTCATCCTCTTCTATGAGCAAGAGGACGCCCAATCACACCTTAAGTTCCTTAGTTTTTCATTCTCAACCATTTGTTTTATTAATTAATAAAAAATATATATTAAAAAATGTGATGATAAATATAAAGGGTATATTGATGAATTATTAAATAAATATGTCTCTTTTAATTTTTAAACGTATTTGATGTTATGTAACGTATTATGTTTTTAACCTTTACATGTTTTAAATTATTTCAAAGTTACCTGAAGATGACATAAACAATGTCGAAACATCGAATGAAATAAAAAATATATAGACTGACTAAGGCCCTTATTCCGAGAAAATAAAAATATAAACATATGTGGTCAAGAAATTAGGAAAAATATAATTATATATATATATATATATATATATATATATATATATATATATATATATATATATATATATATATATATATACAAGTTGTCTCATATAAAACTCCGCAGGCAAATATCTGGGAAATGAAAGATGATATTAATATTTTGTGAAAGCAGATGATCTTGATGTAAAAGGGTCCTCTTATTTACGTAGATATCCATCACTAGGCGTCATTCGTTAGGGCGTCGCGACACCGACGCCAATTTTTTTAAATGGCATCCTAGATATTTCAATGCTTTTTGCGATTCTGCATCATGTTCTGAATTCAGCCATATAGCGCACTCGAAGTTTCCCTTGAATACTGATAAAAAGCACCAACTTTATTGCATATTATAAAGAAGGCCGTGAATCAGTCAGAATAGAAAGCAATAACACGAGTTAAATGAAATTGATCTATCAGTTATAATTGTATTGCCTGTTCAGTTTCATCTGGTTGTGTGTTTCTGTAAAATCCCAGACAATACAAACTAAAGTAAATGTTTAAAATTACCAAAAAATATTTTACTTTGACCGAAACTCTACCAACATGATGGTAATAACTGAAAAATCAGAGTGATAACATGAATTGTTTTAGTAAGTGTTCGAACTGCCTTCCTTCACGTAGAATGTACGTACGTTCTTAATATTTCTTGATTCGTGACAGCTAAAAGCATAAGCATTTGTGATACTATTTTTTTAACATTTTGTGGACATCGCATATAAACTAAGTCTTTAATATATCCCCACAAAGATAAATCCAGTGGAGTCATATCTGGACATCGAGCTGGCCATGGTGTTGGACCCTTATTTCCAATCCATTTCTCATTAAAAGTGTCATCCAAATATTGGGTAATTATTCTATTATTATGCGGAGGTGCCCCATCTTGTTGAAACCACATATTCAGTCGAGTTTGTATTGGTGAATTTTCCAAGAGATTCGCTAACACATATTGGAGGAAAAGCAGGAACCTCTCTCCATTGAGAATTCCTTCGTAAAAATGAGGTCCTATCAAATAACCATCAATTATTCCTTACCAACCATTAACCCCCACACAGACTGATATCTTGTTTCTTGGATCCAATGAGGGTCCACGTCAGACCAATAGTGACAATTATGTTTGTTTACGGAAACGGCTTTAATAACTCCATAATATTTTGTTCAGAAACTGATCATCATCAAGAATACGGGTGGACAGCCATGCTATCAGCATCTCCTAAATATGGGAATAGATTATAGTTATGAACAATAAACAATGAAGATTATAACCCGGTTGTAGTTCTTGAACCAGATGTATTTTGTAGGAATGGTTAAAATACGTTGTATTGACGATTTAAAAATATCACAATCCATTGCTACTTGTCTGTTAGAACTATGTGGTTCCAATAATATTTGACCTAGCACTGCAACAGTGTGATTCTCATCTGAAGCCGTTTTTTGTTTTTTACGCTTCTTTCCATCAGAATATCCATTTTGTGCTGAAGATTTGGCTAAGCTAGTGAATGTTTTGTCTGCGTAGGTATCCAGTGAAGATATGTCAATGAAACCCTGGAATATGATTGCACGAAACATATTTGTGCCACCAAAGAATAAATTCCCATTAGTCCCCTGATAAATGTGACTATCGTCGTCAAGATTAACAATTGCTTGTTTGAGTTGCATTTCATTAATGTATTTTTTGAATATTGATAAGATTGAAACGGTCAATTCTGATATATATTTAATTTTCCATGCGGATTCTGCCAAAATTATTACTTCGAATTCTATTTTTATTTCATTTTTAAGTATATTGATAATGGGGCTGAATTGTTCATTACAAGGTTTAATAATAATAATAATATTTATTGGATGAAATAAAATAAAGTGTTACAAACAGTATAGCGAGGCAAGTACTCAGTACTTGTTGAGGACTTTCGAGTTTATAAAACAAACTAATCAAAATGTTTACATTCATGATGACTTGGTACTTTGGAATCATTCATAAAACTTTCATAAAATAGTAGGCTATAGATATGTGAGATCAATACAAACAAACGTTATAAACTCAGAAACACAATTAAAATTATTTTCTAATATTTGTTTTCTTGATCAGCATTTTTTCGAAAAATCGCAAGTGTAAACTACCCTTAAAAAGTAGCTGATATAGTGGCACGAATAATATGTTTTGTGCCATCATATTCCAGTTCAATAAAAAATATTCATTGAATACCCCCGGTCAGCAAAGTTCTTCAAAAAATCTCAAGTATAAACTACCCCCATGAGGGGACTGATTTGTTAATGGTGGCACATAATATGTTTTATGCAATCATTCGCTTCCGTTTCAATGAAATATATTCACTAAAAACCCTTGGTCAACAAAGTTTTTCGAAAAATCGCAAGTATAAATGTCATAACCCCATCAGTACAGAAAAACTTTCAAACATAAGAAAAGACAAGTTATTGATAAATATGAACTCTATGGCCAGAAAACATAATTAGCAGGGAATGAAAATAAATTTTGAAATCAAATACTCGACCCAACTGATAAACAAGGACACGTTAAAAACAGAAAAAACACTGTCTAGCCCTGGAATGCATATAAAAAAGTCACCCTTCCACAAAGGAGCTATTAACAAATCATCACCCTCCGAGTTACGCACATCTAAGGAATTTCATAATAAATGAAGAAACTATAAATTATAGGTTTTGACAGCTCATTAAATGCAATACGACTACAAAATAGATAAATCATTCATTTTTTTGAACATTCTTTCGGCTACAGTAACGGGCCATTAATTACTCGGTGATTTATTATGACAAGCCGAAAATAATCAACGTTAGGAATGTGACCAAAGGTGTTCAACAAAGAACAATCCATGGCAGGGGAGATCAAATAAAAAGCGCGAGACCACGCGGAACGATGCTCAGAGGTGATTAAACTCTCATTCGATTAACATGTAGTGCAGGAAGATGAGAAGTGCTCAAATAGTATCATATAACAATATAACATATAGAAGTGCGGTAGCTATCAACCAAGTAACAGCTCTTGACTAGACAGTCATCAGTTCATTGACAAGTAATCATCTTGCAGTTAAATTGCGAAATTATTAAGAAAGATGATTCCAATCAAGTCAAACAGGAACTGCACGAGTAGTGAATTCACGAAGTGAATACCCAGTTAAACAGTATTTACTATTAATGAAAATTATGTTATCAATGCTTCAAGAACGAGATAACACCGAAAACTTCTAACAGATAGTTCATGCTCTCATAGAAAAACATAACCAATACAACTATAGTCTTATATACAGTGCGATATAAAAGTGAATAAACAACTTTCGCGGAAATAAATCAAACAGTAATACAACTGAACTAATATCGTGTAAAACAAATATCGAGTGAATACGTGTCTGGAGTAAGTTCATACATTTTTCTGGATTTATGTTTGGGTAAATTGAATCAATTATGATTATTATATGATTGTAAATGTATCTCCCTATTTTATGTTCCCATATTTTTCAAATAATATTCATCAACAGTCGGTTTAACAATTAATGGCATTTTCACTTATATTCAGTCCGCTTGACTTTGAGAATGCCAAAAACTGATCTAATGTAAAATCTCAACTGTTCTTTGACTATTTTATCATTTTATCAGTATATAGAACTGATGGAAATGCTATGTAACTATTATAAAATATATATGTATATTCTGATGCTTTTCCAAGTGCATCATTTAACAATCTTTCTGAGATCGGTACGTGCTTCTATCTAAACGCTACACATTCCCTGTATTAAGAGAAAGAGATATTTTCCCTGTAGGCCGCTCCAGCGAAATAATCTCGGTTCGACCATCATCTTATTACTCAAGTTCTCAACCTAACAACAAAGAAGTGATCAAGTGAAGTGATCAATTCATAATATTTGAAAATCAGTTGTGGGGTCTTCTGGTTCTCCAACTGTCCCCAGTCTTAACAATGGCTGGTCAGATGTTTGGTTTTTGAATAAATAACGCCCTGCACAGGTAATACCACTGATGTCCGGTGTGACGGAGTATTCCCTCGATGAAAGGCCAGTGGCGTAACAATAGTGTTGCAGGTGTGGGGTGTTGATTTATAACACCCTGTATATGCCCAGACATAACAAAACATGAGGGGGGTGATTTAAGTTTTTTTATGGCGACAAAAAAAGTATGTTTCGTGCAATCTTCCAATGAAATATCTTAACTGGAAATCCCCGGTCAGTAGAGATATTAGAAAAATCACAAATAGAGACTACCTCCAAATGGGGGTGGATTTAAATTTTCGAAATGATGGCACGAAGGCATTCCTTCATAAACATCAATTTTGCATAATGATCTTGATAATCGTATTTATTATATATTTAAAACGCTTTTTACATGACAATAATTAGAAAGTTTCGATTACACCCTGTATTGACTGATGCAATTGCTATCGTGGTCACGTAGAATTATTTTAATATACCTCAGGTGTAACATACTAGAATTTCAGATAATTCTATAGATGCCTAGAAACCCCCTTATATCTGTGCCTAGTTCTTTCTTGACGACTTGCCAAAATATTTGAGATGCAACTTCTTGCCTCCCCTTAATGTTACCAAAATTTTTCTTGCCTTTCCAAAACAATGTTATAGAATAAAGTTGAAGGTCTCTATATTTATAAATATCTGTGTACTTTCCACGTATATTATTTTCATCGTCTCATTAGCATCTACCGCCATTCGCGTGGCCATGAAATCATATTTAATTCAAGTATGTATTAACTTTGAGTATTCCAACATCCCGCCGAATATATGTTAATCAGAGTCAGCAAAACATAATTAGCGAAATTTTTCATGCCATTTCGGTCGACAAAACAAAGTACTTATTCAAACATTGGGAGTTGGTGTGAATGCATTGCCTGATAAAGATGATACGTTCGTTAATTATAATCAAATTTGACCACTTGCTTTAGCATGGAGTGAGGTCGCGTATGTTGTTTGTGAATATACATAACACACAGTATACGGTTTTGAGTTATCTTAGTGACGGGTAGTATTTTGATGAGTATCTGTTGTTGTTTTCGCTCCTAGATATATTTGCTAGTCAAAATGGAATGTGGTTTCCAAAAACACTACAAGTAATATGAATATTACGTACATATAATAGTTATATATCATATGGGCTGCTGTTAACAGTGTTATAATGTGAAAAAAAACATTTCGACACATAACACAATTGATTTTAGAATGTCTCTACAAAAGGCACTGTTCTCTATTTTAGTCACCAATTGTTCTCCAGAACGAAGACTCGGCTGCGGCTTCACAAATGCGCATTATTTTTTAATTAACTTTTCTCAAAAAAAAACAAAAAATCCTTCAATACTTTCTCCGTCTCCTTGAAAATCAAATTATTTCTTATCAAAAAATAAACTGGACTTTATGTCGAAACCTTTCTATGACTTGTTCAAATGTTCACCCTCGTATTCTAAGGAGAGCTTTTCACTATGGTCATTTCATAGATTACTAGAAACGTCGCAACTCACCAAGTCTGCAACAATTTTTCCTTCATAACACGATGCATTTTTCCAACCTCAAAAAAATCACAAAGGTAATTAATATAAATTCTAGACCCCGAAAAATTTACTCAAAACAAAATTTCGATACATTTATTTCCGACGATTCTGAAGTTTCTCGCGTAGGGCTATTATTTCGAATAGAGACTCATTCGTCGACCATCTCAGTGGCCTGTGGCCACTTGACGCGCGCGATACGCGGATGGTCTCTCAGAGCTACCGGGACCGACTGGGTACTTATTTTTTACACGCATATCGCTTTCGAAAGACGCCACCCTGAGTCGGTTGCCAGCGCTAATTTTTCTGATTGGCATCATCGCCGTATATTATTGCTCAAAGTACAATTCAGGCTTCTTGACATTTCTAGACTCAGCGAAAATCTGCTAGCGCGAGCACACATGACTATTCATTCGCCGATTATTTCGCTACATTGTAACAATTTGACTCGCACTCAATTCAGATACGATCTGTACTCGTGAAAGGCCTGATATGTTGTATAAATTCAGTTTTTTTTCTGAGAGGCAACCATAATTTCGAAATGACTCAGATAAACAGTGTTTTATCATATTCCTTCGTGAACTAAAATTCCATAAGAAAAGACCTTAACCCACCCTGGGACCAAACTACTGTTGAAAAAAAAAACAATAAAACCATAATGGGGAATGGGATAGGAATTAAAAAATAAAGCCTTTGTGACATATTACATTGGTCATTAATAAGATGCCTAAAAACCCTGGTGTACTGACTGATTCGATTTTGTTTAGGATTTTTGGGGGACAACAAATGAATGGTGTTGAATTCTGCTTAAAACTTCATTGGTAGATGGCGCGGATAAGAAATGTTTGTGTCACGCTAAATGTCAAACTTCAAATCTATGAAATTTTATTTTTCTGTCAACATTACATTATTGCTTATTGCATATTTTCATTCATACAAATATGTATTGATCGTTTACAAAGATTATAGTTCTACAAACAAGATTCCGTACAGAACAATTGGTGCGAAATGGAGATAAAATCCTTGAAATTTACTACAATGTTTACATCTGTCTGTCAGTAATCAGATGGCTGCTCTATTTCTCCAGAGTTATTTCTTCTCGAACGGCTTTTTTGGGATCATAGGAACTTCCACGAAGGAAAGAGAAAAAGTAGGGGAGTGGACTGATATCTCTAGACGATGAATAGACTTGAAAATTCAGGGGATTGAAAAATGTCCCCGATGACATTGTTCCATTAAACTTTCCGATACAAACTATTGCCAAGCCATGCACTGCCAATCTCTGTCGCACTATTACCCCTCTAACAACCTTCTGACCTGAACAAAATCAGAGAGTTCATTGAAGACATCATAAAATCTGTTGATGCAGTTGGGCAATCGATAAATCCTGGTCTGCGACAGTCTAGCTTTCAGCTATCTTAGAATGACTTCTCCGGAAAAGGTGAGCCCTACTAACAAAGGTGGGGAGAGAAAATAATAATCTCAATCAGCTTCTCTTTTATTTTACAGTGAGTAACACCTAGCATGATATAATCGGAGAAGGAGGGAAATCTAAACCAAGCAGTTGTTCGGAAGAACAAGACCCACTCCCAACATCCATAAGGCTAATGACTATTAATGAGATAATTATCATTTTTCAATGAACACATGAATTTCACAAGTAAGCGTGGACTTTTCATTCTATGAAGACATCTTGATTTTGGTTAGTGAATTCCGAACCGTCACAGAGGGTCCCATGGCTCTTTGGAAGAAAATATCCACTATATTTATAATTTTCCAATATTTTTAGTTAGAAGATTGTCATCTCATGGGGAAAAATTTGTACAGTATATATATGATATAAAAAATAAATATAAAAGTAATGATGAAAACATTTGACATGCTAGTTGGTAGATAAATCACAATGACAAGTTGAAAAAAATTATTACAATGGGCAAAAGTAGTTGAGAGAAGATACGAGTTAATGTATATATATACGAGTCATTTTACAATGAAGGTAATTTGAGTTCTTGCGATGAGATAGTCGTGTTGTCTGCCAAAATAGTGAACACCTCTTAATTTGCCCAAAAGCTGAGAGGTTCTTTCACTCAGATAGGACTCGAGCCTATTGAAGCTTCGTCCTTTCAAGCTGTAGAGATGAAACTTACGTAACAGTCAAAAGCTTTAGATATGCTGCGAAACACTACAGCGCTCACTTCCATCAGACTAGAATATATATTTTTCAGAAAGCAGAAGATTGCATCTCCCGTACTTTCATTGGTTTCAAAGCTAAATTTAGTAATTGAATGTAATTTACAGCAATTCATAAAAGCATTATCCGCTCCATCATAAGATTTTTATCATAAGCAAAAGTCCTTTGTAATTGTGGATCCATCATGTATGTCGAATTTCTCAAAAAAATTTGTTGAAATTACTAGCAGATACATTTTCCCGTATATTGTATATTCATAATTAACAATGAACCTATATTCCAAAATGAATATGGACAATAATGATAAACAATGGAATACACATACTGATTGTTAATCAGATAACACATCGAATGCCTTACAAATGTAGTGATCACCATAAGAATATATAAAACATGTAAATGTTTCAATCAAAGGAATCTCGGAATACTGACTGATTAGGAGTTTCATAATATATTTCATTGTTCCCAAGAACATGATTATTTTATTGATCTTTCACATACAAGAATACCCAAAGCGTTTCATCATTCTACATTTTATTTTTAATTCATTGCAAAACGCATAGAAAAATGAGATTGGATTCATTACTCTATGGTGAATGATATGTCAAAAATTTAAACCAAGTTTTTCTGTTTCCAGAATAAAGGAGAAATAATTTGCTACCCTCGAAAGAGAATAACAACAACAAAAAAGTACATTTTTTTATCTAATAATACTGCAAAGTGAACAGAGGAGGATTATCCAACACTTCGCATAATCTTACGGGAAATTTTGGTATTCCTTTTATTCATCAATCTGTCCAAATTTATTATGAGAAAGAAATATTTAAAAAAGTTTTTGTGGAGTAGAGACATTCAAGCATTCATTCATGTTATTTGCTGAAAATTATACAAAACATGTAAGTTATTTCCTGAGACACGTCTGAATGGAATGAAATTTCAATATCTTGAACAGAGAAAATAAATAAAATTAAACTTAAGCAAAGCGGGATTGTCCAAATTAATTGTTGATACGGCTCCGTCGAGTTGAGTCTACCTATTTTTTTCCACATGAATACGAATTTGAAGTCAAAAGGCGTCGTTCTCAAATACTTTTGGAGGTTCAAAGATCAAGAAAAGCTCCTTTTTCGCCTCTTTCAGCAATAAGAAACGTTTAATAGGCCTTTTTCACTATCCACATACATTTTGAACGAGCACCGACTTTGAATTTGTGTTCATGGGACATACATTCATAGGTACCAACTCGGTGAAGCCGTATTATCAGAAAATTAGCCATACAAAATTGGTACGCACTCCAATTGTTCATAATTCAAATTATTTCGGAACACTTCTTGAAAATTCTATATAACACTGACATAAGTACATACAATAGTTTGTTTTTCTAAAATATGTTACATCGATCGATCACCTGCTAAATATTTCACAACAAATTGACATAACCTTAAAGGCGACAAAAGCACAATCACAGAACGGATCAGAGACACAAATCACAAAAACACCCTGTGTGGTCTGTAATTGCAGTCTACTGAATTATGAAAAGAGACGACGTCGGCGCCATCTGAAACTCCAGATAACTCTCTTTATCAAGTGGGCTAGTGTCCCCCAGTTTGTCCCAATATTTTACAGGTATATGTGAATACACCATGGTTTTTAGATATTTTAGTCAATTATTACCACTTTATGTTTGGAACACTCTTATCACAAAAAAAATCTCACATGAATTACACAATCAGACATTTACCGGTATGACACCAGAGAAGCAAATTGGATAAGAGTTCCCAGACATAGGCTCAGTAGATCCCAAAATAAGTCACTCAACGTATATCTATGATATGAGGTTCTTTCTGTGGAATTAAGAGAATTGAACACATTTAATTCCAATAAAACTATTGAATTACATTTGCCTGCAAACTCATTCCATTCTCTTGAGGAATATGTAGAATGTGTATATCATAACTTGTAGAGTAAGGGTGGTTAATGTGGAATACCCTTCTATTTTGAAGCAAAAAAAAATAGAAAAATATATAAATCAGTGGTTGTCAAAACTATTCTACATCTATAGGATAAATTGAATGAAAGCTTGTCTTTAAAAAGGTTTTTTATTAATTATTTTATAAATTTTCTAATTGTTATTATTCATAGATATATTTTTCATTCTACCGCTCTTCGGATGACTTCCAATGACCAATTCTGTTCTTTCAGATTTTTTCAAAGAATTTTTCTGCAAAATGACAATTAAATATTTTATTAAGAAAAGTTCTGTTAATGTGGAATAGTCCACGAAACCATATTCCACACTGCCATACTTCATCAGATTGAGATGAACTTTATAAAATATACTATTCCACAAATGAATTCAGTAGATTCCTTAAGATTTATTGTTACCTCATTCTATTTACTTTCCCCAGGTAGTGTTGGAATATTTGAAAACAATTTAACCAGAGGGAAACAAAAATTTTTAATCGAAGTATTGAAAACTTTCCACTTTCATTGACCATGTTTTATCTACTTATTGAGGTTATGTAAGATCTAACAGCGTTGATGTAACAACAAAGTAGTAACCTTTACAATCGGAATAAGTTTTGGCTACTACATTGGAGATGGCATAATTAGCTTTAGAGTAATATAGCTATTCCACATTACCGAACCTATTCCACATTCACCGCTTTAACTCTTTCTTCACTGTATGTTTGGAACACTCTAATCATAGAAAAAATCTAATTAACAGACAATCAACAGTATAATACCAGAGAAACAAATTGGATGAGAATTCCCAGGTATAGACTAATTGAATCCCAAAATAATTCAGCATACGTTTACCTATATGAGGTCCTGTATAAATCAGATAATTGAACACATGCAATTCCAATAAAACAATTGGATCATCATTGCTTGAGAACTCCTTCTATTCTCTTGAGGAATATGTAGAATGTGTGTATCATAACTTGTACTTGAGTTCAGGATTATGTGTGTTATGTTACCTATTTAATTCTATTATTTTTGTTATGGAACTAGGATTTCCTGAATCATCTAGAACTCGCTACGGTTTGGGTGAGGAATCCAGGTCAACGGTTGCTTCCGATATAAACTGCGCCAAGCTATAATAAACGACGCAGGGAGTACTGTACTTATTCTCGTAACAATACATTAGATTTTCGAAAGTTTTTATTCAACTTGCTTCGTTCGTATGTTATTCTGTCATTAATTCCGGTTCAGAATTAGTAATCCATTTTTGAGCACTTAGTACTTGCCGACGTCCGATTGAGCTGAAATTTGGCAGGTGTTCATAATTTCGGTGATAATGCGTTATGAAATTTTTGTTGGAGAAAAAAACAGAAACAAAATGGCGGCTCCAAGATGGAGGAGGAGTTTTGTGATTATGGTAGGATTCGATTCAAAATTGGTATGTGGGGGTTTTCGGAGTCTGAGATAATGAATTTTTTGTGAAAATGGATGAAATTGAAATGGCAGCTCATGGAATTTTTGTTAGAGAAAAAATAAAATGGCGCTCCAAGATGGCGGACAAGTTTAGGTTTATGGTCCGATTCGATTCAAAATTGGTATGTGGGAGTTTTCAGGGTCGAAGATTATTAATTTTTTTTCAAAATTCATAAAATCAAAATGGCGGCTCCAAGATGGCCGACAATCCCTGTGTTTATGGTCCATTTCTATTGTGTTTATGGTCCATTTCTATGTGGGGTTTTTCGGGATCGGAGATTATGAATTTTTTATCGAAATTCACGAATTCAAGATGACAGACGAGTTATTTAATAATGGCTCGATTCGATTCAAAATTGGTATGCCGGGGTTTTTGGGGTCGGAGATTATGAATTTAGTCGAAGATTATTGATTTTTAGTTTAAATTCATTAATTGAAGATGGCAACTCCAAGATGGCGGATGAGTGAATCTTCAGATGGTCTCCTCATTAAACGACTAGTTAGCTCAGAACTCACATGGAAAAAAGGGCTCATAATAACCATGTTTCAACAAAACTGCATAGATTAGGGCGTACTCGAGTACTAAAAAGTCCAAAATAAAATAATTGACAGAAAACCTTTTTAAAGACAAACTTTTATTCAAATGAGCTAAAAAGTAAAGAATAATTGCTTTGGATGTGTGACGTAGGTTATTCCGTGAGTTATAGATACAAAAGCTTGTCGCTTTTGTATTCGAACTGAAAACTTTGCGCGACAAGCTTTTGAATCTACAACTTACTGAATAACCTACGTCACACATCCAAAGCAATTATTTTTTACTTTTTAGTGCATTTGAATAAAAGCTCGTCTTTTAAAAAGGTTTTTTATTAATTATTTTATTAAGTTTCAAATTGTGATTAATTATATATATTTTCATATATATACCGGGTGTCCCAGATTTTTTCATACAGCCAATATCTCAGTTAAGGCTGCTTAGAAATTAAAAAAAAGCACTTATATCAAACCCGTATGACTGTTGTATCAAAGTCAACTTTTGTCAAACTACCCCTGAGAAACCACCCCCAACCTCAACTTTTCAAGTGGCACCCTATATTTTTTTTTTAATTGTGAACTGCAGTCAATTTTAACTTTAACGATGTATCACACTTGATATTTTGACAGATGTCAAAGTGTTAGAATAAGCGATTTTGAAAAATAATGTACCAAATTCCATAACAGATAATTTATTGATAACAAAAATGATTAAAGCTGCTCAAAATGTCTACCATCATTATTATTCATGCGGGCTTAAAATCATTTGCTCCGTTACTGTGGTGCAGTCGTGTACAATCTTCTCTTGTAAGTCGTTCAAGTCGATTGGTATAGTTCATACACGATTTTCTTCAAATACCCCCACAGATCACTTCATACAGTCAATATCTCAGTTATACTTCTGAGGAATATTCTTTAAAAAACTACACTTATGTCAAACCCATATGATTTTGGAGGAGTTATGCCAAAGTCAACTTTTGTCAAAGTACCCTGAGAAACCACCCCAACCTCAATTATTCGAGTGGCACCCTATACATTGTTTTATGACTTGTGAAGTGTCATCAATTCTAACTTCAATAACTATGTATCACACTTGATATTTTGACAGACGTCAAACCCGCAAACTTAGCAACTTCGAAGTCAACAGCATTTGATAATAAATAATTTATGGTAGGTATACAGTTTTGGCTCACAGAGTACTTCATTCGAATCGAGTAATAAAAACTGTCAATGTTGTAGATTATTTCTTTTATTATTTTCGTTTTTTGACAGTTGTTTTTGCACGCGTCTTTTAGTCAGTTTGATATTCCAATCAAGAAAATGCCTTTCACATTCACTCCAAGTGAGTATGTTGATATGTTATTAATTTTTGGTGAATGACGGAAAAATTCTCGTGCTGCCGCTGAATTATACCAATAGCGTTTTCCCGATCGACGACTACCAAATCATACCACATTTCCTTATGTTGAGAACAAAATGAGAACAGTAGAATTATTTTCCAGTGACCTTGAAGAAAGGAACAATATTGGGGCACTGCTCGCCAGTTTCCTCAGTGATCCGGAGTGTACGAGGTACGATTAGCCAACCCAACAACTTGCCCACAGAACTAGAAAAATTAGTTGCCATCTCTTCCAAAGATATAAAACCAGCTCAACAGCCCAAACTAAGAGATTTAGTCAAAAAGTACCAAGACATCTTCGATACCGGACAAGGAAAAGGGGGTCGAACTAATGTGGTCCAGCACAAGATTGATACTGGGGGTGCCGACCGATCCGGCAATCAGCAAGAAGACTTCCTCTTGCGAAGAAGGAAGAGGCTGACAAAATAGTCAGCGATATGGGAAAGAAGGGGTTATCGAACCATCTGACAGTCCCTGGTCCTCTCCAGTCGTACTGGTGAAGAAAGGATGGATCGACACGCTTTTGTGTAGACTATCGCCAACTTAATAAATGTCACGAAGAAGGACAGTTACCCCCCC
>JAFIRS010007712.1:0-22571 GCA_018342105.1 Gonioctena quinquepunctata | reverse complement strand
TGAAATGAAATGAAATAAAAAATAAAGAAATGAAATGAAAATGAAATGAAATAAGAAATGAAAAAAAAGAAATGAAATAAATAAGAAATAAATGAAATGAAATAAATGAAAATGAAATAAAGAAATAAAAAATGAAATGAAATAAATGAAAGAAATAAATAAAATGAAATAAGAAATAAATGAAATAAATAAAATAAATAAAAAAGAAATAAAATAAAATAGAAATAAAATAGAAATGAAAATGAAAATAAAATAAATGAAATGAAATGAAATAGAAATGAAATGAAATGAAATAGAAATAAATGAAATAAATAAATGAAATAGAAAAAGAAATAAAGAAATAAAAATGAAATAAAAATGAAATAAAATAAAAAATAGAAATAGAAATTAAATAAAATAAATAAAATAAATAAAATAAGAAATGAAATGAAAATGAAAAAATGAAATAAATAAAAATGAAATGAAATGAAAAATGAAATGAAATGAAATGAAATGAAAATAATGAAAATGAAATGAAATGAAATGAAATGAAATAAAAATAAAATCAAAACCGCACTGTGTCCTGCACCATCTTTTGAAACATGCATACCGAAAATAATGTATAATAATTATAAAATTATAATAAATTTATTTGTCATTTATTTATTTTGTTTGATCGAACTAATTTCGTGTAAAACTCCCAAAAATACTTTGTTCTCACAAAAAATACTTATTTCCAGTTTAAACCTGTCATTTACGTTTTAAATTTTTGTTTATAGCCGCCATCGTCCCATTACATAGTGTCTAGAGTCCGCTGGCGCCACTTGCGGTTGTAGCCGCAACCTATAAAGGTGCTGAATTAATCAAAATTAAGTGTATTTAAGCAGAAAGAGTAAAACTATACTTCTAATATTCTAAAAATTACAAAAACATATAGTGTCAATTTTCGAATTTCACTTGTTTCTACTGTCCGTCAACGTATTAATTTCGAAGGAAAAATAAAAAAAATCTGTCATAGCTGGGATTTGAACCCACGCTCCCTTTCGTGAACCAGTTTGAAATCTGGCGCCTTAGAGCGCTCGACCAATTCGGAAGATACTCAATGTCGAAGGTATTACCAATCTGTTGCTACATTGGTATGGTTGCTTATTCCAAAAAAAACCATACAAAACTCATGCAAAACTTCTGCCCATGCAGTCAATGATTTTTCTCATGTTTGCTGTGAGTACTGACATTTCAAAAACATTTCATTCTGTAACTCGATTGGCCAAGTTTTCTGCAGCCCGCTCTCAGCCTATCCAGACAGTTCTGCATTTCAGAATCTCTCTTAAGACATTCTGTTGACCATCCCTTTCGACCAAAACCCAGAGACTAACTGTCCCGCTCCTATGACCTTCGTGATCTTGTATCATTCCTTGCTGTGTGGCTATAGCTGCGGTAGCTCATTGATATTTCTTGATTTTCACTTCGAAGCCCCGGATGTTTTTGGATTCCCTAATAATATCAAAAAATTATCTGGTTGATGTTTTCAGCAAATAGCTGAGATATGTTAACAATAGAGTTGCAATAAGAGGCATAAATCCGTAACTACTTAACAGCTAAAAAAATGAAAAAATGTCTCATGTCTTAAGACAGCTGACCACCGAAACCTATATAATAAATGCATGTAGGTCGCATATCCATGAAAAAATTAGTTGCAGTAGATGTGTTGAGATGGCGTTAGCTCCATTCTGCTTATTCGATCCCAGCAAATGCTTTGAAGTGGATTGATGTTAATTGTTTCAGTCAGGTAACGTAGACATTATTCATTGTCTGCTTCACCCACCCTGTACTGATGAGGGGCAAATAACCCCGTAACCGGACCACAGGTGGTCAGCCTGGGTGAAATGGTGAATATTGATCCATTTCGCAACAAACGTTTGCAAAAAACCTTGTAGGACTTCGCACGTTTATCCATCGGATGTCATTCATTGTCCGTCGAGGCATTAGCCAGGGAAGTTGTTGTTTTCTATGGATATGCAATCAACAAACACCTATTGTATGGTCAGATGTCTTGGGGAATAATACATTTGATATTTTCAATGGAACAATAGAGATGTCTCAAACTATGGAGTTTCAAAAATTAATCATTCTTATTCATAGACTTGATTATAAATTAATGGTTTTTTATCTAACTTCTTCATATTCATGATGAAAAGGGAAACATTCTCAATTGAATATTGATAGAAAGATTTTTTTGTGAATTGAAAAATTCACGATTAAAATGAAGTTATGTGAATGTGAATGTCTAACAGAAAACAACTACTTCCCCGGCTAAAGCCACGCTGGACATTGAACTTCATCTGATAGATATTCTGAAAAGGTCCTAATTCAAAAGAAAAAATCTGAAATTTAAAATTTGCATTTTAATTCAGATAGTTATTTGATTTTCTATTCCAGTCTCAATTAAGAACACATAAAGATGAATGAGGCAAAGAAGAATGTTTTCCAAAAGAGAGTACTCACCAGAAATCATTCGTAACATCTGATTTTATGAACATCCTGTTTATATTTTCAACAAATCAATTCTTCATATTCATTCCTTCAAATCCCAGAGATTTCCCCCCCATTAACATCGATAAATCAACATACTATAGTGTATTACTAGTTTTTCAATAAAAGTTCCAAGAGCGTTTTTCTTTGTTCCTTTCCGAAAATATTTCCGTTCTGTCAGTGTCATACTTTGGTAATGAGGAACCGTGGGTGTTGAAATTCAACTTTGTGGAATTTTCATTCGATTGTTTCATGCAGCCTTGCCAATACTTCGAAAGTTTCTCATCGAATGTTATGATAAAATTCTGGGACACTTTATCAATTGAAAATTTGGAAATTGGAAAAAGTGGATACTAAAAAATCTAAGATTTTTCATCAATTTCCAATGAGAATGTTTTCCAAAGAGTTATGTTGGACGATGGAAAAAAGTGTCTACATTTCATTTCCAGATCACGAAAAAATATTCGCGAAGTTGCCAGAAACAACTAGTACCTGGATATTTAATTACGTATTGCCATTTTTTTTGTTAACTACAAAGCGTCATGATATTGTTACCACTGGGATCAATATTGAATTATAACAGAAAAACGTTTGTGGTATCAACAGATTTACTTGATTTTTTTTTTGCTTGAATTACAATTGAATATTTTATTATTCATCACCCACCTCACTCACAATCCCCTGCAATCTGATCTGAAATTTCAATTCTTTTTCAGGCTCTGCAAAACATTGCGAAGTATGGCACTCGAGATATCACTCTAATCAATCACGATACGTCAGGAGAAGCGATAAATTATTCGTCGTCCGACCCGTGCGACGACACCCTCCAAGCAACGGAAGACCGTTAAGAACAAATTTTCCAAATCAACATTCCTGAAACCTGATGATCCGCTAAAGTTCGGAAATTAATGCGAGAATTCGCCATGAATAAAACATCCGGAAGGATCTGATCTCCGCGTGCTCCAGCATGCAGTAACGGGGTATATTAATGCATATTCAAAGATGGCGTGAAATATCCTCCACGCTGGAAAAACAACACAATCTTCGTATGGCGACCACGCTCAATCCCGACATCATCGCAAACGAAACCTTCAACTCTACTCTAGAATACTATTCCGGTTACAATCAAGTCGAAGGCATCGTCATTTCAATCATCCTCGTCGCCATCATCATCGGAACCATCGTGGGCAATATCCTAGTGTGCGTTGCGGTCTGCTTAGTGAGGAAGCTTCGGCGGCCCTGCAATTATCTCTTAGTTAGCCTAGCCGTGAGTGATCTCTGCGTCGCCATACTGGTGATGCCTATGGCGACGTTCTACGAAATCAACGGGAGATGGATCTTCGGGGAGATCATGTGCAACTTGTGGGTGAGCTTCGATGTTCTCAGTTGTACCGCGTCCATTTTGAACTTGTGCATGATCAGTGTCGACAGATATTACGCGATCACCAAGCCTCTAGAGTACGGCGTGCGTCGGACGCCTAAGAGGATGATTCTCTGGGTGTTCCTTGTGTGGTTTTTCGCGGCATGTATTTCCCTTCCGCCTCTCCTCATCCTCGGTAACGAACACATGGAAATTGGGGAGAATGGGGAAGAAAAGTTCGACGTTTGTTTGGTATCCCAAGATTTCGGTTATCAACTTTACGCGACCATGTGTAGTTTTTACATACCTTTGTCTGTGATGATGTTGGTGTATTATAAGATTTTTCGGGCTGCCAGGAGAATAGTCAACGAAGAAAAGAGGGCGCAGAGTCACCTCGAGTCACACTGCTATCTGGAGATCAGTGTGAAAAATGGTGGGGGGCCTCCGGAGAATAAGATATCTAGTCAGTCGCCCTCGCCTGCTAACCCTGCTAGGGGGAATCATCGAACTAGTTCGGGAAGCACAAATACGATGGTGAGTATGTTTTATCCTTTTCTGATACCACCACTCGTTTCGCTTCTCTATGGCCTGGAGAAAAAGCAAACATTTCACTTTTCTGTACACTTTGAATTATACCACAGAGATGGAATTGAAACTGTTGAAATTTTCTAAAACGAGATGAATTTCCGGGGACGTATGATGCATTGCTCACAAAAATGAATCGGTGGTGATTTCAGTATGTTATTTTGAACATCAAGAGAAAGAGTCATCAATCACCAGGTAGACCAGTCGAGAGCCTGTATGAAAATTCATTCGGAGGTATGACAATAGTTCGAAGAAATGGTAATACCCCCAATTTATTCGAAAAACAAATTAGACTTTTATTTATTTATTTATAGTAATACATCCAACAGACAAAAGAGTCCAATTATAGGAGTATATAACGTAAAATTTGTGTAACACAGTATACTTATTCTTGGTTTATATGTTAACAATAACTGATAAAGTAACAATATTTTCTGAAATTACATTTCAATTCAAGATGAGCCTATATAAAATTTGTTTGAATTGGGATGCATTTGAAAAAAATATATCCACTGAGGGAAGATTGTTTAGACATCTACACATATAATTCAGACAATTATAGAAATGATCTTGGGAATTCGGTACATCAATACGAGAGGTAAGGTTCGTTCTAGAGGCTAAACAAGGAATATTGGAGTTCAATAAAGATAGTAATCTTGATGAATCGATTTCATTGTGTTCAAGTTTATGAATGGAAGTAAGGTCGGAAATTTCACGACATTTTCTGAAAGAAACCATATTGAATTCATTCAAGAGAATATTATACTCACAGTGTCTTTCTGGATATGAACCATGAACTTTGAGATACATGAATTTCAGAAATCTACGTTGAGTATTTTCTAGTTTGTCACTGTATTTTGTATAATGCGCGTTCCATATCTGGCTGCCGTATTCCAATTCCGATCTCACCAGAGCAAAAAACATGCATTTTATTGCTTCTGGTGATTTGAATTCTTTGTAATTTCTTATAACAAATCCAAAAAGTCGCATTGATCTATTTGTGATATCCTATATGTGTGACGAAATCCTTAAGTTCACGTCAAACGTTATTCCTAGATCCCTACATTCAATAAATAATTGTGGACAATTGGAGATCTACGTGAGTATATTATAATTTTGCATTTGATAATGTTCAGTGGTTAGTTATTCGAGTCACACCATTCAACTAAATTATTTATGTCGTGTTGTAATGGGTACAGTCCGTAGGATCTCAAATTTCTCTATAAAGTTTTATATCGTCTCCGAAGAGAAGTTTTTTTGATTTTATGGAGTTACAAATGTCGTTTACAAACATGAGAAATGAAAGTGGTACCAGGTTTGAGCCCTGCGGCACCCCAGAACAGGCGATAAACTCAAATCTTTTTTCCCCTTCATATTCAACAAACACATTTCTGTTCGAGAGGTAATATTTCAGAAGGTTTTGGAATTTCGCAGAAATTCCGAATCGACTTAGTTTTCTCAGAAGTAATTCATGGGAAACACTGTCGAACGCCTTACCGAAATCAGTATAAATGACGTCCATTATCATCAAGGTTAAACATATTGATAAATGTACATAGATTCGAAACAGTGCTTCGTGCTCTCATGAATCCATGTTGAAATTCCGAAAGAGATCTGGCAATTTTATTATGAATTAGACGATAGGATGATTTCAATAAGTTTGGAAAAGATTGATATCAGCACAATTGGTCTGTAGTTCGTAATATCATTTGCCTTTCCTGACTTTTGAAAACGGCAAATGCATGAGGTTTTCCATAGTTTAGGAAATCAGTCAGTATGTAACATTTTATTATTAATTATTTGTAGGTGTCGACATAGGTAAGTTATATGCTTTTTGACAACTTTGGCAGAAATACCGTCAGGTTCGCAAGACATTTTGTTTTTTAATTTTTTTGATGCTTTTAAGATTTCTTCAGTACTAATGTTGTTCAAAATTAGCGGAAAACTGAAATTGTTTGGGGTATCTGGTAGTTCATTATTATCATTGGCGGTATAGTTACTACTAAAATGTGTAGCAAATGCGTCAACAATTTCTTTTGGTGTAGAAAGAGTGATATCGTTGAAAATAATTTGCCCTGGAATTCGAGTTTCATTTTTCTTTGAATTAATAAACGCACCGAAATTATTGGGGTTGAATATCGAAAGGAATGTTTCATATTATTATTCATTAAATATTCATGTCTAACGACGTTTCAGCATTTATTGATATATTTCCATGATTTCAGACCATTATAATGAGAATTTTCAATATGAGGGCAATGAAAACTGTCTGCTTCAGAATAAAATAACTCGAAATATGACAGAAAATTCTGATGAAATTTGAACAAATGATTTATTTCTCGTAGTACTGGGATGATGAAAAAATCAGATCAAATTACATATTAGAGGAGGAATGAAACACTACTATATCTGAAAATAGAATGTGTTTTTTTGTAATTAACGAAGTGGTAGAAAATTACCAAAAATATGTTACCAATGAATTGCATGCATTTCAGGACGATTACACTTTCGAATCCTTTTTAGATACTTTTTGGAAAGTTGTTCAAGCTCATTAGTTTTTGGGTGGTGAAAATTCAAGAGATAATTTAGGTATTTGCCCCGTAGCCATTTTTTCGTAACTTTTCTAGTTCAGGATCAAAGAGTAGCGATTATTACGACGAATAAACTCGATAAAATGGTTGTGAGACAAAGTATTACCTAATTTCTCTACCGAATTTTCGCCACATGGAAACAAATAAACTCTAACCCGGCTGATTCTAATAAAAAATTCAAAAAAGTCCGCCAATATGATCCCACCTACGGAAGATTCCAGGCCAAGACAGTGTATAGATATGAGTGTGTATGTGTGTATTTATTGTGTCAGTAGGAAATATTCACCAAGTAGTACACCTTTCAGAAGTATTTATTTCCTTTCTCAAGGCTATCTACAGAATTAGTTATTGAAAATATAAGTGATAATTATTTCCATAATACTCAATGAACATGAAATAATAGTAGGAATGAATATAATATTATTTTTCTTCTTTGACTGAAACAAAAATACCAAATGAGAGTTTGTTTATTAGAAAATATTTTTCGAACACTGGCGTCTATTTGATTTTGTTTTGTTCTTTCATTTGAAATAATTATTTTCATTTAATTCATGTTAACAATTTCTGTCTTTTCATTGTTAAATTATTTCCAACCTAAAATCTTTTTAATTTTGGTGGTCAATGCGATGGCTTCATTCATCACATGACCTGCGGGAGCACATATTCCTCCTAAAACTTATTTTGTGACCTGTGACTCAGTCATTCAGTAATTGTTCAGATTGACCAATATAAACTTCTTCACAATCATGCCATGGAATTTTATAAACAATATTCGATTTGAATGAGTAGATATTTGCAATTTCAGACGATGATCAGAAATAATTTATGTTTGTTTTGGGTATTTTGATATTTTTGGTTTTTTAGAACTCAAACCAATTCTGGGATTAATCATTGAATATGAGTGGACTTCTGTAGTATATTCGATTTTCCATGTAAACATTAGTTGAATTTGTTATGTAGTATGAGGTGATAGGTACTAAGTTTTTTTTTGTTAATTCACTAATATGAGTAGGAAGTCTTTACAATTATAATTTTCAGTTCATTCTGGTATCATTTTAAGTACACCTCTATGCATTTTAGGGCAGTATAAAATCTTGGTGCTATGGATTTTTTTATCATTAATTATTTCACAATCCTTTCATCTATAAGTTTTTTCAATACAGTTATCATTTCATTTGCTTTTTGTTGGAAGGTTGAAGAAGGATATTTTCTCAATGGTTAATAATATTTTGGGTCCTTAATAATATTGTATTTATCGTTTGTACTCATCTTTGTACATGATCACTGTTTATTTACATTTATCCCTATCATCCAAACGAACATCTAGATGTTGTTCCATGAAATTTCAACATCTACTTCTTCTTCACTTCATCTTCAGTTCCATGTTTTTTTAACGAAATTAGTTTAAATATTAGTGAACTGAGATCTATAAATACCACGTTGGTTTTCATTGAATTCTTGAATTATATAATCTAAACTTGCTTATAATTAATAATCGTTGATTCGATTTTTCATTGATAGTTTATCGTAGTTTGATTAAAATCAATTGATAATGCTGTAAAACAGAAACTATCTCTGATCTTTATCAGTATTATCACACGTGAATTACAGATTTCGATCAAAAAACCATAATGAATGAAAATACACCATACCCACTTGAAAAACTGAAATTTAGTGAACTCAATAGTCGCACATATCATCATCAGACATCATATTCTCTTCTTTTTTTTTCTCACTTATTTATTTTCTCTCTCTGTTTTTTCAGGCTACACAGATTCACTTCAGATATTACATCCAATTTATATGTGTTACATTTTCTTTTTCCTTGGGGTTAGGAGGAAGAACATACATTCTGGACCCTATATGGAATCCAGAATGAATTGAGCCTCGCCCGACATTTCAAATTATTATGCCACTACCTGTTATTTTCATGATGAATAAAGACCTTTATTTTCATTATTATCATTTTAAACTGGAAACACCTATATCAAACCCATTGAAATCAAATATCTTTATGAAATTCCATGTCATGATTGTGAAAAAGTTTTTTATAGGTCAATCTCAACAATTACTGGAAAATCGAATCATAGATCACAAAAGTGATTTCAGGAGAAACTCGTGTTCTTCAACAGATCATGTGATAGATGAAAACCATCGCATTGACTACCAGAATACAGAACTTTAAGATGTTGATAGTAACCCAACCAAAACACTTCTCTCAAAAATGATTCACATGGAAAAAAACAAATGTTTTGAATAATCGAACGGATATTAGTAATCCTTGTTCTATATACACTTATATTCTCCACAAATCGAAAACAAATAACCACCATTCTTCAAAATATATGGAACAAATGTGAAACAGTTCATTCGAACGTAAAATTTCCATTCAACTAATTTCCTGGAGAAGTGGTGAACCGTAGAGAAAAGAAGTGTGGTCCGGAATTTATTCGGAATGCATTAGGGATAAAAATAAAATAAATTAACAACCATCGATCTTTACGCACTTGGGACTGATTGAATTGTTCGAGCGGTCCATCAATCATTTGGTATAGGAGTCAGTGTACGGCACTGAGGAATGAATTTTTTTGGAATCGGATATTATAGAATAATGGAGAAAGTGCAGCTTCCACAATTTCATTATCATCATTCTCTGATTGAGTCACACATAAGATATGGAATACACTTCCATTCGATCTTTATCCTCCATTCGATACCTCACAGAGTTGCATCTAGTGTATCATGTAAACCTCTTTTCTTAGAGCCCAAAATTCTCATCATTCCCTCTTTATATATTCTTGAGGCTCTATGTTTAGTTCACAACAATGAATCGTCATATGACAGTTTTACTAGCCAAAATAACGATGCAATACTTACCATTCCATCAACGAATTTAACGAAATAGTCTGTGATTTATAATGCTGTTAAATTATATAATCATCTTACGGTAACTGTCAGAAATATTGTTCAGAAGATCTGTGAAACTACAACTTATCAAAGTTGTTCATGCGTATTTTGACAAAGATTAGAATAGTTCGAGTTGAACTAAATTTCATTCAATCATTCCTATATGACATTCGCTCTCTCTGGTTTGCCTATTAATATATATATATATTTCAATTTAATTTGCTGATCCGGTTGGTTTCACCTCTCTGGTGTGATCCTGATACGTTTTGTTGTACGTTATTTGAACTGATCTGAGTCGAACTTTCCGTTGGTATACGTCCAGAGTATTGTCGATGTGCAAGAATCTTGGGATTTACTTGGAATTTGGAAGTTGTACAGCAACTAACATGTTGAGACGTATGAGTGAATACATGTAATAGTTACAAAAATACCAAATTGAATTCTAGGACTTCAGTTTACCACGATTGAAGTGAATATGACGACTTTCAACATGTGCTGAACGATTGAATTCAATACTAAAGTTGTTCATCAACTAAGTGAGAAAATTCCCAATGTAAAGATATAGTATAGATATACAAAATTTACAAAAAAAATAATTCATTCTACAGATCCGAATACGATCACCAAAATCTTTTTAGATTATCAATCTTTGAAACACAAGGCAATTGAAATCATATTGGCACTACTGTATGGACGCTTTTTATATAAAACTTCCAGAATTATTACTCGAAGAATTCCGACAGATAGATACTTCTTCAGGAAATTGTATATAGAGAAAAACATCGAAAATACTCGATTGACTCCTATATACCAAAATTATGATGCTTACATTGAAAAGATAATGAAATATAAAGATACTATAATAACCATGAATATTCTGAATGAATGAAATTTCGTTCAGTGGTACAATTGACGAAAAATTCATTCAGATGAGATAGAGTATACATTTAGCCTACGAGATTTATAAAAAATCGATTTCTCGCAATTTTGATCATCACCTAGCATTTGTCCCACCCTGTATATCAATTTCGGGCAAGAAGTATTTTGAATGGTTCAAAGTCCAGTATCAGGCTCAAAGTATTGGATAATTTGACTGACCCTGTATATTAGTTGGTTTGGCCACATTTCATTTTATAGAGTCAATCAAGAATTTTATTTCAAATTATTTTCGGCTCATTCTGTATCTAACAATATCATTCATCAAAAACCAGTCTGAAATGTATTATGGGTAAGCCATATTAGTCGTGCGAAACATTTACATTCAACATATTTTCCTAGGAGCAACATCACTTTAAAAAATGGCCACCTTCAACTTCAGCTTCCTGCATTTCGTAATTTAGTCATGAGATTGAGTTATACTCGGGGACACTCTCGTTCAGAAGGTCAAACTCTGCAACATAGCAAAAATTCAGATTTTTTTTATCGATGACAACTTTACCATAAGGAGGTTGGCTGGTCCTTTGAGTTGTTTTTCAAAACTAGCAATTTATTTGGCGCTTCTTGAAGAACTATAATATTTTAAATGGAACACAAATAATTTTAACAAATTTTGGTTACTCCTATTTCTCAGTTTCATACAAACTGATTTGATAAAATAACTAATAAAAAACAGTTTTAAAGACGAGCTTTCATTCAAGCCGTGTACTAAAACTTATAAAATAAGTTTTAGTCATCGCTGACGACGATTTAATTATTTTTTGTTGAATTATTTGGTTTAAAAAAGCTTGTCGCGCGATGTGTTCAAAAAAGTAGGTACCAATTAATTTTATGACAATTCGCGCGACAAGCTTTTTGAAACCAAATAATTCAACAAAAAATAATTGAATCATTGTCAGCGATGACTAAAACTTATTTTATACGTTTTAGTACACGGCTCCAATAACAGCTTGTCTTTAAAAATATTTTTTATCAGTTATTTTATTTTTTGCTTTTTAGTTAGTTCGCCTTGATCTGTTCATTTCTAATAGAGCATCGTTATCACAAGGTCTCTTCCCTGTAAGTTTTGAGCTGAAAGAAATCATGATCTCCGACCCCAAAAGATCCCACACACCAATTTTGAATAGAATTTGACGATAATCACAAAACTCGTCCGCCATCCTGATGTCGCCATCTTGAATTTATAGATTTTCACAAAAAATTCATAATCTCTGAACCTGAAAACACCCACATACCAATTTTGAATGAATATGACCATAATCAGAAAAATCGTCCTCCATCTTGGGGCCGCCGTCTTCAATTTATAGATTTTGACAAAGAAATCTCCGACTGCGAAAAACGCAGCTTACCAATTTTGAATCAAATCGAACCATGATTACAAATCCTGGAGCCACCGAAATTATGAACACCTGCCAGATTTCAAATTAATCGGAGGACTAGAAGTCGGTCAGATTTCACCCGAACATACAAACATCCAAGTTAAATAAAAGCTTGTAAGTAAACATATATTTCATATGGGCAGGGTTCAAATGTATTTCCCTTCATTTTCTGTCAATAATTATCATCGTTTCTGCGCAAAAAATTCGACATTATTGGATTTACTTTGAAACAATGATATATAGCTTGGAGGTATTGATTGATTGTTTTGGATATGCGAAACAATCATAATGGATTATTTTTTCATTCGACGATAATATTGATTTGTTGAAAATATAAACAGGATGTTCATAAAATCAGATGTGGAATCATCTGCGACTGAAAGATAAACTTTAGTCACTATCTTCCATCGTCAAGATAACCTCTTCTGGGGTATTCATGTTGAAAAGGGAAACATTCTCAATTGAATATTGATAGAAAGATTTTTCTGTGAATTGAAAAATTCACGATTAAAATTAAGTTATTTTTTGTGAATGTCTAACAGAAAACAACTACTTTAGCCGGGGAAGTAGTTGTTTTCTGGAATGAATAGGAAAATCGAATTAAACGGTTTTCTTCACATAAAGGATTCAATATAAAATTGAACCAGAAGATGGTAGATCTCAGGTGAAAAACAACTACTTTCCTGGCAAATACCACGCAGAACGTTGAATGATATTCACCTGAAAATCCATGCATACTTCCATATAATATCAATGGACATTGAATGCAAATGTTTCTTTTTGATAAGCTCGATTATGTTTAATTTATGTCGTGTTCACCTAACAATCCGCATACCGGTTTCAGGCTTCTTGGTCCTCATCAGTACGGAGTAGTCAACCAGCCAAAGGTCCAAAGAACTCTGGCTGAAGTGATACACAACGTAAACAGACCATCATCGAGCTTGTAACACCTATAGGTCCGCCGGAAAAGATAAACTTTAACTGGCGGTACCTAGTGACAGAAAGAAACACTCCGAAAATCTCCCACCTCGATAGGTTTCTAAATAAAAGATTCCTCCTCAGTAGGAGTGGCAAGCCCGTCTAGCATATAGTGAAAGATAAGTGCCATGTGAAGTGGAATGAATAGGAAAATCGAATTAAACGGTTTTCTTTACATAAAGGATTCAATATAAAATTGAACCAGAAAATGGTAGATCTCAGGTGAAAAACAACTACTTTCCTGGCAAATACCACGCAGAACTTTTTGCATTCAATGTCCATTGATATTATATGGAAGTATGCATGGATTTTCAGGTGAATATCATTCAACGTTCTGCGTGGTATTTGCCAGGAAAGTAGTTGTTTTTCACCTGAGATCTACCATTTTCTGGTTCAATTTTATATTGAATCCTTTATGTGAAGAAAACAGTTTAATTCGATTTTCCTAGTTGTTTTCTGTTAGATATTCACAAAAAATAACTTCATTTTATTCGTGGATTTTTCAATTCACGATAATATGTTCATGATCTCCTATCATTGTTACTGAAGTCAAGTGTAACCCGAAGGCTCTTACTCTTTGGACATCAAATAAGTGGGAAACAGACATTCACGAATTTGGAATTTTTACTGGATGAGGACTAGAGACCGGTCTCTAGCTCTTTCCATGATGATGGTTCTCAAAAATGGCCAAAAAGAGAATTTTCAATCTGAATTTGGAAAAATCTCGATTTCTATAGAGGTTGCAGCTTTCACTACCCAGTATGGATTGGTAAGTAGCCCATCACTCCAGGGAGTGCCTGGGACGTTCAAAGCGTGAGGGGTCGTATATTTTATAATCAGAGGCTTTCCTCACGAGAGGGTTTTCGGGGGTTATAGCGCAATCGAATACTTTCCGATTGAGGTCTCTGATGATACTCCTGATGGAAGGCAGGTTCAAGTCTTTGAAGTTCCGATCGTTCCGCAAATACCACGGAGCGGTTGGTATCATCCGCAGGATTTCAATTTGCGCCCGTTTCAGGACGCGAATGCTAGTCCTGCAGGTTTGGCCCCAGGCGGCTGAGGCGTACAAAATGACAGACCTGAACATCATTTCATAAATCAGAACTTTGTTTTCCAGGGAGAATTTACTCTTCATAGTCATAGGACCACTCCTCGTGTTGAAAACAATGCCTACTGTTTCCATACCATCGGTATCATAATCGTAAATGCCAAGCTGAACATGCGGATGGCAAAGTTTTACCGAAATGGCAACGCCACCACCCGGACGCCCAAGTCGATCATTTCCTAGCATTTTATAGTTGGGAAATCTAACAGTTTCTCCATTAAGACGAGTTTTTTGCAGAAAACCAACATCAATGTCCACAAAAAACTCTTGAAACTCAAGTCTATTCTGAAGAATACCGTTACAATTCCAACTCACTGCTTTGATGAACTTCGGAAGCTGCCTTCCACCCATCAATCTGAATTGAAACCGTGTGAAAGTACTGCCGCAGTTTCAGTGAACTGTGCAAACAGCGCCTTCATTTGATCTGACTTGGATAGAATGTCTCTAAGGCTGTTAATTTGAGCTGGCAGCATATGACACCACCGTCTGTGTCCTTCTCGAGTTTGCGCGGAAATATCTGGGATTGTGATGCCCGTGGGGTTCACCCTATGCCTTATTCGAGGACCTCTGGGACACTCTCGATAATTTGCAGTGTGCTCTCACTGCAGTTCGCACACTTTACCTTTCCATTTCTAGGTTTTTGACCATCCTCAGTGATATGACTTTCCCCACATTTGGCGCAGGCGGGGAAGGCACAGCAGTTCAGCTGATAGAGGCCGAACTTCTGACATGTGTGACACTGACTCACAGAAGCCCTGCGCCTCGGCGGCTCAGCTGTCACACGGAAATTGAGGATGTCTTTGATATTAAAAATGTATCTTAGCTCTTTGTTAATAATAACGTGAATTTGGGGCAGAGCCTTTTTCTCTCCATTTGATTCATAGAGTCGAGCCACTGACTCGGGCGTGAACCCCCTCCTAGTTAGCTCGGCTTTAATATCATCACATGTTAGAAACTCTGGGACGCCCCTGAATCCGACCCTGAACATTTCATCTTCAGAAAAACTATATGTATGATATGGGATTTTTTATCACTGAAAATACTGGAAATTTTGCGGTAGCCATCTGATGAATTAGGAAAAATGTTGATGCCGTCAGACACATTTTTTGCCAGCTTATCGAATCTAATGTTCTTTGATTTGAATAACGAATTCACTGTGGCCCACTTATTCTCCTCCCTAACAGTGATAGGGGGCACATTTGGTTTTTGTATCGTGCGTGGAGCCATTTCCGTTGGTAGTTGGTGCGTCATGTTGGTTGGTTCCATGTTGACGTCATCTGCGGTGTAATTTTGTCATAATTTTCATCCAGGAAGGTTACGGAGGGGTTACTTTGACCCCCTGTACAATTTTAAAGTTTGTTATTTCCGGTTTCTGAACCTGCATTCGAAAGACGCGCAGGAGCTGAGTCCGCCCCTGGATTCGAGTGATTATCAAGCCGGGTGACGTTCATGACATCCTTCGTCAAATTTGACAGTTGATCAATTCTGTTAGGAATAGGAAGAATTTTGGCATTCTTACAAGCTGATGTACCAGGTATTGCTAATCTACAGTTCCTTCGCATTACTTGAGGGGTAGATTGAAGTTTTACAATACCTCTGGGTACTGGCAGTTGTGGATAAGGCTTTAGTTTTTGTGTCTTCATGGCAGGCACATTGTCACATGTTCCGACGTCGTTTGTATCTTTCACCAATTAATTTTATGACAATTCGCGCGACAAGTTTTTGAAACCAAATAATTCAACAAAAATTATTAAATCATTGTCAGCGATGACTAAAACTTATTTTATACGTTTTAGTACACGGCTTCAATAACAGCTTGTCTTTAAAAATATGTTTTATTAGTTATTTTATTTTTTGCTTTTTAGTTAGTTCGCCTTGATCTGTTCATTTCTAATAGAGCATCGTTATTACAAGGTATATTCCCTGTAAGTTTTGAGCTGAAAGAAATCATGATCTTCGACCCGAAAAGATCCCACATACCAATTTCAAATATAATTTGACCATAATCACAAAACTCGTGTGCCATCCTGATGTCGCCATCTTGAATTTATAGATTTTGACAAAAAATTCATAATCTCTGAACCTGAAAACACCCACATACCAATTTTGAATACATATGACGATAATCAGAAAAATCGTCCTCTATGTTGGGGCCGCCATCTTCAATTTATAAATTTTGACAAAGAAATCTCCGACCGCGAAAACCGCAACTTGCCAATTCTGAATCAAATCTGACCATGATAACAAATCCTGGAGCCACCGAAATTATGAACACCTGCCAGATTTCATAACAATCGAAGGACTAGAAGTCGGTCAGATTTCACCCGAACATACAAACATTCAAGTTAAATAAAAGCTTGTAAGTAAACATATATTTCATATGGGCAGGGCAAACCCCCTCCCAGTTAGCTTGGCTGCAATAACATCACATGTAAGAAACTCTGGGACGCCCCTGAATACGACCCTGAGCTTTTTGACTTCAGGAAGACTATATGTATGATATGGGATTTTTCATCTCTGAAAATACTAGAAACTTTGCGGTAGCCATCTGATGAATTAGGAAAAATGTTGATGCCGTCAGAGAAATTTTTTGCCAGCTCATCGATTTTGATGTTTTTTATTTGAATAACGAATTCACTGTGGCCCACTTATTATTCTCCCTAACAGTGATAGGGGGCACAGTTGGTTTTTGTATCGTGCGTGGAGTCATTTCCGTTGGTAGTTGGTGCGTCATGTTGGTTGGTTCCATGTTGACGTCATCTGCGGTGTAATTTTGTCATAATTTTCATCCGGGAAGGTTACGGAGGGGTTACTTTGACCCCCCGTACAATTTTAAAGTTTGTTATTTTAGTTTTCTGAACCTGCATTCGAGAGACGCGCAGGAGCTGAGTCCGCCCCTGGATTCGAGTAATTATCGAGCTGGGTGACGTTCATGACATCCATCCCCCGTCAAATTTGACAGTTGATCAATTCTGTCAGGAATGGGAAGAATTTTAGCATTTTTACAAGCTGATGTACTAGGTATTGCTAATCTACAGCTTCTTCGCATTACTTGAGGGGTAGATTGAGGTTTTACAATACCTCCGGGTACTGGCAGTTGTGGATGAGGCTTTGGTTTTTTATTTTTCATGGCAGGCACATTGTCACATGTTCCGACGTCGTTTGAATCTTTCATCAGCGAACTAATAACTGGTATTCTCACTAGATATTCGCCAATTGAGGCCAGCAAAGTCCCCAGTACTTCTAGTAGAGCGGCCATCGAGAGAGTACCGATCATCAGAAGCACCGATTCTTTCAATGCCAGATCCCAATTACCAGTGGGCCTACCGGTGATCTCAGGGGTTGGAGAAAGGTCTCCAGCCGTGGATGCTGGGGCTACCTCCAATGTGGTGGACAGATGGGGTGTTTCACTCACACCTTTCAGGTACAAGATCTCCAGGATTTTGAAAAATTACCTTCAGTACGCTTTTTCACTTTGAGCGATTTGACGCAGTGTCGTCCGTATACTTAGCAGGACCGGACTTTCGACGATATCGACTATTTCCCTCGTTATTTTTGAACTAATCAAATTTCATACAGAGATGGTTCTCTGTATGAAAGTTGATTGGTTTCATAGTGATGAATTTCTTCCTGCTGTTTTATATTGATAAAAAACCACAATGAATTCGGGATTGTTTTACAACTATTTTCCTCATCATTTTGAACCAATCAAATGGCCGAAATTTCAAACAGTGAACCAATCCGAGCAGTTTTATAGTGATAAATGTCTTCTCGGTGTTTTATACTGACAATTCAACTCATATATAGAAAATCTCATATGCCACAGTGCAATTGTCAGTTTGACAGCGGCAAAAGTTAGCTGCAACTTTTATAGCGACAAATGCACTAGTGGTTTTTCCACTTATTAATTTGTTTATCAATTATCGTGGTGTTGGTTGCCAAAATAAATAGTTTGATATGTTTGTCAACAACTTATTCAATTTCTAAGCACTAACAATGGGTCGATTCGGTGAGTCTACCAACGCCGAAATTGGTCAAATTGTTAATACCTGCGAGGCAAAAAGATATAAATTTGAGCCAGATACTTCCATCGAAAAATTGAATGTAATATTGCATAATTGGGCATTCATTATGCGAAAAGGCAATGGAGAAGACTACAAAGAAGCAGTAGTTGAAACAATTTGGAACACCACCGCTAAAATGCTACAAAGTGAATATCATAACGAATTCGGTATTGTATTTAACCCTTTCTCCGACGTTCAGTTTAATTCATTACGAGCTGCACCTAATGCTAAACGTGAAATCCTACAAGCACAAGCTGTAAAGGGAAAATCTTGTGCATCAGCTCTCAATAAATCTGAATTATTCGCAATGGCCAGATTATATGACGAAAATGAACCGGAAGGACTTCAACAGAAATTAGTTTGAATTAGCTTGACGCGGAGGAGAAGCAGCTTACTGAAGAACCACTTATTCCGTATCTGAAATTGAAAGTAATGGAAAAGAAACTGGACGTATCGAGTATAATCCTCTATTTTCGAAAACGAGACAAGGCGATAGCAATAAATTATGTGACAGCAAATGGATTACGCCTAATATTTCAGAGGAAGATATATGCCTAATACGTTTATTTAAAAAGTAAATGGAAAAACGAGACACGTTTATAACATTGGACATAGTATTTCTCTTACCAGATCCCTTTTGGAAGAAGAAAAATTCTAAAGGTTGGTATAAGAATGTGCCGATTGGAATTGATGAAATTCCCAAATGGACTGAATGTTCAGCACAACGTATTGATATAGATGTCAAACGTGTCAAAATTACAAATCAGTCAAATCGAGCGGCAGCAGTTAGCGAATCAAGTAAAAGCGCAAGTTGACAAAGAGTATCATTCGAGCATTATTCAATCAATTCGTTTGGAAAAATAAATAATTCAACATCTACTACATAAACGATTAGCTGTGGCACCCGCAGCGACATCACTGTTCCTTGTATGAATTTCAATAACTGCTCTTTCAATAATTGTACATTCAAATAAAAATGTGTTTATTTTTAATGTTTCATGAATAAAGTTTGCATTGATATGTTTCTAAATTTCTTATTCATTAATAGTAGAGGAGACCGTGGAAGATCGACCTTCACCGATCTGATAACTCGATGAGACATATTCTTTATCAAATATAATTTATAAGCAAATATGCCTATGATAACTTGCCTATCGAAAAGTGTTCATATCTATTTTTAATTGAATTGACTTTAATCAATTTTCTTTCATCACCTTCACTCTTTTGATAACCGAATGAGTTTCATCTCAACTGATAGTTTTTAGCACACAGAATATGCCTAGGTAGGCTTGCCTACTTATTTCTGTGCATGGCTACCTGGCAAGCAGATGTGAACAGGTAAGTCAATATAGGTAACTACACCGATCTGTTAACCAATCGAAATTGATATCATAGGTAAGATAATTTAATTACAAAACCAATCGTATAGGCTTGCCTGCAAAAAATCGTACATAAAATATTATTGCCAAGCTACAAAGTTTTAGAATTTTAGCTATTTGATAGGTGCGAGAGAGAAAGTAGAGCATGGGGGCCGTGTGATAGAACAGGACACAACATAGCAGCTGCACGCTACCTGACCGTTGAATGTATCCGAGTGCGCATGCTCGTGTACATGTGAGTGACAGTGACAGCATTTATTTACACTCGACAGTAATTTTGAACTCTAATTTATCATAACTCTAATTTCGAACACGTGCTAAATAATATTAATTGTGATGTAATGAGTAAAAAGTGTTTTTTGTGTGATCCGAAAAAAGAAATTATTGACTTTGATGAAAATTCATTCAAAATTGGATTTCCGTAAAAACAAAACTTCAAGTATGGATATATTCAATTAAGCAAAGAATCGTTGGATTTTGTTGGTTATCACTCCACGTGTTACAAAAAAGTTACAGTTTTGAAAAAGAAGTAGGTACAAAGAATGTGAAAATTTCGTAAAAAATTATGAAGTAAGTAAAAGTTTTCGTTTATACTTTACAATTGGCTATTTTTTTCATATCGATTTTTGCTTTGAAAAAAAAGCCGTACATTCAATTTCAAATATGTCACTCTTGTTAATGTTAACTTTTTTTTCAATAAAATTTTGCTGAATATTTTAAAATTTAAAGAATTTGTTGTAGCTATAAATTTGACTTTTGTGAAAGTTATGTCTATTAATTGACAAATTTAATATAAATAATCATTTTAACAATGAGTAAATTTCCTTACATTATGTGAATTGATTTAATAACATTGAAATTTTTATTTTCATTATATAACTATTTTTATTTGATTTTTGTAGCCTCCAACGACCTGTGGTTGGCTTTTAGACGATGGTCATTTTAAACCAAGGGACCAAACACCCTTAAAAATTGATGACATCGCACAAACCATGGATAATGGAGATGAAGAAGAATTATTAGAATCTGAATAAGAAAGATTATTCAGCTTCCGGTGATTCCGATGGTGAATAATAAAAATTATAATAAATATTTGAATTTAATTTTTTTATGTATTTTATATGCTTTGTAATAAACGCTCTTAACAACATAAATGTATTAAATTTTATTTTTCTATATTGATGATTTTTTTGAATTTATTATACCAAAATTTTAAAAGTAACACTTATTCTTTCCCGCTTTACGGCATTTATTTGATTTTGAATAATAAATAAATAATTCTTTATTTAATTTTAATAAAGAATATAATTTTTTTAAAATTTTCAAATTTTAATTTTAATTAGATTTAAATTGTTAAAAAAGTTGTTGAGTTATTATTTTTTTATTTATTAAAATATTCAATTATTAATTTTTGATTATTTCATAGCTGTAAGTATATATAGTATGAAATAATACAAAAATTGTGATCGAAATTGGAGTAATAACAAATTAGAGTTCGAAATTACTGTCGAGTGTAAATAAATGCTGTCACTGTCACTCACATATACACTAGCATGCGCACTCGGATACATTCACCGGTCAGGTGGCGTGCAGCGTATGTTGTGTCCTGTTCTATCACACGGACCTCGGACGCTCTACTTTCTCTCTCGCACCTATCAAATGGCTAAAATTCTAAAACATTATAGCTTGGCAATAATATTTTGTGTACGATTTTTTGCAGGCAAGCCTATACGATTGGTTTTGTAATCAAATTATCTTACCTATGATATCAATTTCGATTGGTTAACAGATCGCTTAATATTGACTTACCTGTTCACATCTGCTTGCCAGGTAGCCATGCACAGAAATAAGTGGGCAAGCCTACCTAGGCATATTCTGTGTGTTAAAAACTATCAGTTGAGATGAAACTCATTCGGTTATCAAAAGAGTTAAGGTGATGAAAGAAAATTGATTAAAATTAATTCATTTGAAAATAGCTATGATCTCTTTTCGATAGGCAAGTTATCATAGGCATATTTGTTTATAAATTATATTTGATAAAAAATATGTCTCATCGAGTTATCAGATCGGTGAAGGTCGATCTCCCACCGGCTCTTAGACTATGAATTGTCCTGCCGAATTACACTCGATGTTTGTATTGATATCAGGGCAATTTGTGTTGTTCAAATTCTTGACTGTTTCCTTCAACAATTTGACTCGAAAAACTGTCAACCTAATAATTGACAGTTTTTCTCGTCCAATTGCTAGGCAACAGTTCCTCATTGAACAACCCAAATTTACCCGATAAAATACTAACCTCTCGTGTAATTATAAGTGATAAAAATCCAGTAGAATGTGATAAAACCACACCGGGTCCTGTCAAAATAACATGTCAACGCATTCAATTCCTATATAGGGAAACAGAAAATATAAAATTGATTGAATAAGGGATTCTGATTTCACTATATACATTGGTTTGATATTTGAATTCAAATATACCTTTTTCAACCTGTTAAAAGCCTCTGGTTTTCAAGTAAGGCAATTAATAATTGAAATTTTCCGGAATAACAAAAGAAGTTCTCGTGTCAATCTATCACGCGGGATGCTCGGGTTCGATCCCCGTTCAGAGAACTTTTTTTTAAATTGGTTCCAGATACAAACATTTGATTTGATAGTGAAAATTTATATATATTTTGTTCAGTTTTTCGGTGAGTTCAAGAGCAGTGAATGATCATTGTGAAGGATTGAATCTGTAAAACGAAGCATTCAGAACTGGTTATTATTCGGACACGATTCC
>JAFIRS010007711.1:0-22596 GCA_018342105.1 Gonioctena quinquepunctata | reverse complement strand
TATATATATATATATATATATATAATGTAAATACACAGAGTAAAGAACATAAATATAACATAAATTATCGGGATAAAAACATTCAGGTGAGGAGGTCCATCATATACATTCAAATTCATTTTTATTTAAATCAAGATACCATTGACACTATAAAGACAATGTTTCAGTAGAAAAGTCTTGTTTTGTACCTTGAATTGAAAGAAATCTAGACTCTTATCCTAGAAGGTAATCTGTTGTACACATGAAGGTTCAGAGAGTTATTTCGTGACATTTGAAGCCTGAACCGAGGAGTAGAAATTAGATCAGCATGGCGAGTGGTGTAGCCATGGACATCGGATTGAGTCGAGTATTTATGTTTAGTTTCATGAATTTCAGAAACATGAGTGAATAAATAGAGTAGGTAATAACTTTTAATCTAGTTAATGAAATTAAGCTAACGAAAATTTAAATGAAAGACGAAAAAGTAGCTAACGAGATGTCATGTTTTCAAACGTACAAAAATATGAATGGGAATAGTACATATATGAAGTTACGTCAAAGTATAATTTTCTTTATAAAACATGTTAACAAAAATTAAACCGACGAAAATCACTGAAAAGCAAAAATAAAATAAACCTCCTTAGTCTTAATGATAATTGAGCTCCTAAACAATGTGAGTAACTAATTTTGAGTCGGCGCCAAACAAACAATTATCGAAGATCATTATATTACTTGGAAGAAGTAATCAAAACGCCGCTGTGCATCTCGCTGCCATTATTTTACGCTTTACCTAATTCAATTGCTAGTTTGTTTGGCGCCGACTCAAAATTAGTAACATCAGTTAGGAGCTCAATTATCATTAAGACCAAGAAGGTTTATTTCATTTTTTGCTTTTCAGTTGATTTTTTCGTCGGTTTAATTTTTTGTTAAAAAGTTTTTATTTTTCAACTTTTTGTTGCTGAAATCTACTAATTACTACCTACTTGATTTTTATTACTTCCAAAATACTTACTTACTAGCTTACTCAACTATTAACTGTTAAATAATATGATTATCTACTTCAACTATTTATTGTTATATAATATAAATTATTTTTGAAAGTTCTGGTTAGTTGATTTCATCACATTGTATATAATTCTACCCTTTCATAGAATGTAATTATTGTGACGGATGTAGGAGGATCTGTCAATGTCAACTACATATGTGTGCAAAGTTCACAAGTGAAAAATCAATCGTCCCCTATTTTTCTACCCATAGGGGTGGATTATTTCATTCCAAACTGAAATATGATCAACTATGAGGTATACCCTATCTAATAAAAAAAATCATCCAAGTCGGAAAACCCACAACAAAGTTATGCCTGATAGAATCGGTTAACGGATCAAAATTCAAAGGGTGAACGATCAATATCCTCCATTTTGCTACCCTAAGGGGTGGATTTCGAATGGGACCAACTTCGAAGTACACCCTATCCAATGAAAAAAGAATAATCGGAATCGAACTATTCTGTGAAAAGTAATGCGTGGTCATACATAAAAAAAATATACGCGTCGACTAGAGAACCTCCTTTTTTATTTCGTCGGTTAAAAATCAATTAAAGATCTGCCATTCTTTGAATTTTAAAGATACATCTGAACATCTGAAATGTTCACAGTTCACTTTCAGAATGACATTTAAGAACGTTTGAAAATGCAAGAAAATCTTAATTTTTTTTTTTTTTTAAATACAGTTGTCAAAATATTGAATAATTTCAAAATGACAAATTTGAATTTTAGGCTATGCTTCATAAACCAAATTACTCCAGTTTAAAATATAATATTAAATTTTTTCAATAGCACTCTTTGAAGCTTGTAATCTGTACTATAAGAAGGTCTGATTGGTTTTATTTAAAAAAATTATTAATAATGAAATTTCAACAAAACAAAAACATTTATACAAAAAGCAACATATATTTTATATAACGACCTCAAACAAAGTATACGCATTGTAATTTTTTCTTTGTTAATATAAATGAAAATTGTATCAAATAAGAAAATATTACGTTTTTTGGTAAATTGACGCAATGTCCATTTTCATAAATGAGTTCCTGCTTATAATTTGTTTAAAATAAAAATATAAATGTATCTTTTGATATATTTATATTGGATCGAAAATATCATATTTGACTGTTAGAGAGAGTTAGAACACGAGAGAACACTTGATCGGTAAGTTGAGTGCTACCTGACGCTCTACGTATGCTTGTGGAGTAATATTGAATTTTAGCTTCAAAGAGTTGGGGGATGGTGGTAAATGTTTACTGTACATTATTGATTATGCTGGGAACAACATAAAAAGGTACCAACCGTAAAGTGGGCACTCAATTAATTATTTAACAAATAAGTTTCCAAATAACATTGTATATTAAATATTTAAAAAAAAAATGAATAGCTATAATGGTGCCCTTGGCAAAAATAGAAAATTTTGAATCAAAAGGTATATAACATTTTTCTTTAAAGTAAAAACTGTAACCGCTAAATTTGTTATAAACTTTGATCTAATCGATCAAATTAAGCCAACAGAAATTCAACTGAAAGAAAAAAATGCAGTAACGAGAGTCATGTTTTTAAACGTGAAAAAATATGTATTGGAATAGTACGTATATGAAATTATGTCAAAGTAGAATTCTGTCCAAAATCAATTGAAGATCAGGTATTTTTTTTATTTTCAAGATAAACATCTGAATTTTTCACTGATCACTCTCAAAATGACAAATGAAAAAGAGTGCAATGTAAAAAACTCTTGAAATTTTATTTCGAAAAATACAGAGCTCAAAATATTGAATAATTTGAAAAAAATACAAATTTTAACTTTTAGAGCATGCTTTGAAGACCAAAAATTAGTTCAAAATGTGATATTAAAACATTTATATATACATATATATATATTTATATATATATATATATATATATATATATATATATATATATATATATATATATATATATATATATATATATATATATATATATATATATATATATATATATATATATATATATATATATATATAACGAAACATGTTAAGCGGAGGCCACATTTTTAAACTGAATGAAAGAAAATTTGGCATAAAAATAATTCTCATCAATACCTCGGCTAATTTCGAAAATGGCCCAGTAGTTTCAAAGTGGCGGCTTTTTAAAGAATAAAAAAAATGCAATATTTCATTTCCACACCCAATATCGGCAAACTATCAGTCGCTTGATAGAGCTTCATTAGCTCCACAACTTTTACCCGAAAAGTTTTTCTCCGAGACGTAAACATAAATAAGAAATAGCTGGGAATTATCCTTCATGAAATCTACCTTTACGGGTTATATCAGAAGGTTTTAGGAAAAGCCATGGAGTCCTCCAGGATTCTGAAATAATGCCATCATTTTATGCTATTTTTACTCCACTACATTTTATTGGGTTGAATCTTTATATCTCTCGCGCCATTGATCTAACCCAAGCATTCAAATTTGGAATGGGATAAGAGGCTGGTCGCCGGCCGAGGTAGGCTGATTGATTGCGTTTACGACATTCGTGAGTTGAGTACGTTTATACTGGAAAATAAAATCTGGTCCATGAGGTAGGAGCATTGCATGATTTGGATTAAACTTCCTTAGGAGAGTCTTTTTTAACTGAAGAAAAAAAAAGAAGGACGTTCTCTAGTCGAAGGGTATATTTTTTTATGTATTACCACGCATAACTTTTCACAGAGTGGTTTGATTTCGATGAATCTTTCATTGGATAGGGTATTCCTCAAAGTTGAAACTTGAAAAAAAAAACACCCCTAGGGGTAGAGAAATAGGGGTAATCTGAATTTTTATCCGTTAACTGGTTCTACTACTCATAACTTTGTACTTGGTTTTCCAATTCAGATTACACTTTTTTTATTGGATAGGGTATTCTTCAGAGTTGGTCATATTTGAAAAGAAATAATCCACCCCTAAGGGTAGAAAAATAGGGAATGACACAACATAATGGATACCTGGAGTCAATTGAGTAGGTAGTTATTAGTGGATTTTAGCCAAAAAAAATAAAAAATTTAAACTTTTTAACAAAAAATGAAACAGTCGAAAAAAGAAACTGAAAAGCCAAAAATAAAATAAACCTCCTTAGCCTCAATAATAACTAATAACTGAGCTCCTAAACTGATGTGAGGTACTAATTTTGAGAAGGCCCAAACAAATTAGCTATTGAACCAAGTAAAGCATAAAATGATGGCAGCGAGATGCATGACGGCATGTTGATTGTTTGTTTGACGCCGACTCAAAATTAGTTTCTCACATCACTTTAGATCAGTAATAATTAAGGCTAAAAAGGTTTATTTTATTTTTTTGCTTTTCAGTTTTTTTTTTGTTAAAAGTTTTTATATCTTTACAATTAAGCAGTAACACTTCAAAGTCAACTACGTCTTCATTATGCTGGATTTCTGTTTTATCCAAATAGACTCCAACTTACTTTTTTAAATTTTTACGATATATTGAATAAACCTATGGAGCACTTTAACCCTGTGAATTTAACAAATTTTTTTCCACTCCCATACTTTTATTGATTCATCACGTTCACTACATGTACTCCAATAAACAGCAATGATAATAATACTTATTCATCAATCATAGTAAACATTGACAAAATTTTCAAGTATATAATTTGTTACAGATGAATGAATATGAAGAAAACCCACAGAAGAACAAGTCTGTGCGTGGGTATCACCTTGCATGGTAGGAAAATAACTATAATAAATAATATATTTTTACATTAAATGATGTCATTAAGTTAATGTATTGATAATCACAATAAGTGAGTATATTCTATAGACTAACAAATATATTAGTTACTAAAAAATATAAACTAGCAAAAATATGTAATATAGGATGTAAAATATATGGCCAATAAAACCAACTATCCCAATATAATTTTCATTGGTCTACAAATTTATGAGCTTCCAGTCTGGAAATATTGCGCAACCACTTTTTGATAGATATGATGAATAATGAGAAATTGTTTATTCGTTTCAACTCCATTGGAATGAGATCATAACTTCTCGGAAAAAAATATTGGTAAGTTCTTTGTATTGCACTTTTCTCTTAATAACGGAATTCAAATAACATTTATATCTGGTACTATAGTCATGATCGATTTTCTTCCGTTCCGATTTGTTTTCATCACTCTTAAAAGATATAGCTGTCTGACATCTAATATTTGTGTTTCTTCATGAATTTTAAGCCGTTAACCGATGTTTAAGTTGAACATGCCCTGAGTGGTTGCGAATGACACTACCAGATTTGAATGTGCTGTAAACGGGTCTCTCCCCGTACTATCAAACTTTGGCGCCTTTCACTGTTCTCGGTTTTACCTCGGGCGCCACCTTTTGGTTTATAGTGGAAAAGGCCACTTTTGCTCCGGGCAGTCTCAGTGAAGAAAAACACTCCAGGGGTCAGTATAGTCGTGACCATGTAACGGTGCCAGCAAACCAGGCTTTAAGTGCCTTCAACTGGGTTTCGAACTTGGGTGCCGACTGCGCACTAGATGCTTAAATTTTACTCAAGATAGTAAATGAAAGAATACTCTAAAAACAGGATAAACAGGTATATTAATAAAAGATATACAGGCAGGGCGGCTGACGGCAGCCTCAAGTTACCACAACAAATAAACAACTATGGCAAGTACTATATACAGAGAAAAGCGGGGAGGGTGTTTTCAAGCAGGCGGGGTAAATTTAGCAACCAAAAGCTCAGGGGGGGGGGGAGCATCGTACGGATTAGTATGCAAACTCAACATTGAAATGCATATGTGCCTCTTACGGCTATGATTCGATCATGCGCGCATCAAATCCTGTGATACTTACAAATATTTCCTGACCTGAGATACAATACGGTAGTGGACTGTTTCGGTATTTGGCTCACACTCTGGATACTAGTGGTCGGACGCGTGACTGCCTCAAGCTAATGAATCTTTGAAATATTTCGAAACGGAACTACAGTCGGCTTCCCCCTCTTTTGCGGATTCCTCTCGACCGAATTATAGGCGCGCGCCGTTTTGTAGACTCTATCGATCGAGATACAAATTATATTTTCCTAGTATAATTACCCAGCTTGTGAAAATTATCCTTGCTATCAATCCATGTGGCGTGACGTCGGCCATATGACGTCAGCTCGCAGCGTGCGCTTTTGTCTCGACTGGACTGCTGTCTCTGGCTTCTAGCGGATGACTGAATTCTCTCGTCGGCGTTTGTTCATAGCCCAGCTGGCTCGATGAAAATGTTTTCTCGAGAGTCGCTGGCCCGCACAGGTAATACTCGCACGTGCTTTATATATACGCGTCGCGGTATTGGCGTGATCTACGGAGGGTATTTAGTCTATTTATTGGGGTAGGTGTAATCCACGGATTTATCACGAACACGAATGGTATTTCTAGACCTATTATTACTGTCAAGATGAATTTAAATCCCTACAGGGAGCTTTTGGTTGATAAATATAGCGGAAAAAAAGTAACTTCGTTACAGTGCATATGCATGCGCCTCGACTCAACACATGCACATTAAAGTCAGTACCCGGCTTTATAGGTAGGGTATAGTTCAGGTTTTTATATATGACCTTCAGTATGTATCGATGGATAATTTCCAGATGGGAAATGTGACATTTGTACGACCCAAACCATGCAGCTATTCCATAGATCATGTGGCTTCCAACAAGAGAGTGCTAAATAGTTCTTGATTGATTTGTGTTGAAATAATTAACAAGATATTTGATTTTATAGAGTATGCTTCTCAGCTTCTTGATAATGAAATCAACATGAAGATCCCATTTCAAATGAGAGTCTATTTGAATACTCGGATATTTTAGTCTTTTCACTGAATGTATGATTGAGGGATCATCATCTATTGATAGATAGAGGTTATCATAGCTTGGTAGGTATTTCGGGTATAGCGTAAATGCCATATAGGATGTTTTGTCTACATTAACTGTAATCTAAAACCATTCCATTATATGAAAGAAGTTACGTTCTGCTATTTCTTTCAAATTTGTATAATTTTTTGCTTTCTAAACTATAGCAGTATCATATGCGAAACTAACTATGCGCCCTATGATTGATGATATTTTTTCAACTTCATCCACTAATTTTCCAAACATATTATTATATCTATTGAATTTTTGACTTGTTTTAGTTGTTGGGTTACGTTTCAATTCAGTATAGAGTTTCTTTTTTGTTCGGTAGAGTTTTGGTCATCCACGGCTTTCTCCGAATTTCTTCATTCTTGATTTTAACATTTCTTGTGCTATTATCGATGATTTCTTGAATTTTTGGTACTAGTAAATTCGTTGCCCGATTAACGTCATTGGAGTTGTATAGGTCTGTCCAATTTTCATTTTCAATTTATTTCTATTTATGATTATTTTATATTTTCGATTGCATGTACCCTTTTCTTTGTATTTTTCATGTGAAACTCTTTATGTATAGTGGAAGAATGGTCGGTAACATCTGACTCTAAGACTATGGGTTCGTATAAACGTCAGTGATGAAGCAATGATCAATGCAAGATTGTAAGTCTTCTGAGTTCATTCATTATCATACGACAGATATCCATGTGAGGTCATAATGTTCATATAATTATTGATATTTCATTTTCAATTTCCCTTTTTATATTGATATTCACATCTTTAATGAACAAAGATATATTGTATATGGAGGGGGTTAGCTCAAAGTCATTCTTCACGAATAGAACTTCATAGTTTGAACAAGTTCTGTATGCATTTCGGGAATTGCAATTCCCATCATCAGTAGAAGAACAGGATTTGAAAAATTACAATGTATGACCGTGACAAAATGTAAGTGTACCATACTTACGGAAAACAAAAACATGGCAAAGTGTTATATTGGTTACAGTCATGATAGGATTAATTAGAAAGACTTTTTTAAGTGGCCTTTTTCTTTCATTTTCAAATTATTTTTTTGCCATCTACTTACCCCACTTTTTGCCCATTCGAAATGAAGTATTTTTTGTAACTCCGATAATTAAAAAAATCCCATATGTTGTAAACTTTATGGCCCACGCTATATATATATATATATATATATATATATATATATATATATATATATATATATATATAAAACCATTTTATTACGAATTATAGTGGTTAAAAATTAAAAAAAATCTTTGTCCGATTCTTCCAAATTCTGGGAGACGCAAAATTGCGACGTTTTGGTAGGTAAAACATATTTTTCATCTGTCATCGTGAAATGAAAAAGGAAACATATTTTTAATTTTTGATGGACTATCAACTGTTGTGCGTTTGTGCAAAAAGTTAGATTACACAATGTAACATATATGTATATATATATATATATATATATATATATATATATATATATATATATATATATATATATATATATATATATATATATATGAAATATAATATTAAATATCTCCATTGAACTCGGAAGGGTCGCCGAATTTATGTGAAAACTATACAGAACAATGAACACACATCAATAACACTTTAAGTGAATTTTGGAATAGTTTTGTAGACATATAAACAGTTTACAAATGCACAAACTTCACTCGTTTTGAAAATGGAAATATGGATTCTCGTTAGTAATAAACATTAACTGATAGAACAATAAAATCAAGAAGTATTCAAATTGGTTGAAAGTTTCAAGTGAACTTTCCGTTTTCCGCATAAGGTTAGTAAAGGCAGTTTTTAATAGGGAAATAAACCTCATGCATTGCCCTATGACTATTTTGTCACCACCTATTGTGCAAAATTTGATGTATCCGCTACATCCGATAGATAGTGTGAACTGAAAGTCTAAACAAAATCGCATCAATACAAATACCAGGATTTCTGAAGATTTCAGGACAGAGAAAACGAGCGCTTGTCTTTTCTCAATGTTTCATAATTCTCGTCGGACAATGGTCTAGATTTGACCGCCAATAAATTTTCTGAAGCTCAAGCTGCATTTTCTCGGTTATCGCCTGTGGCAAATAGAAACCCAATGCCATCCTTCCCCCCCCCCTCCTCCGTCTCCCCCAAAAAAGTCTCGGTTATTTTGCGAGAAATTAGTATTTTTTTCTCTCGTGATAGGTTAAGCAATAGTGAACACACATCAAAATATCAAAATAAATTAATCTAGAGATATAAAACGAATGAACCAATTGAAATATAACATTATCTAAATTTTTAACATGCAAAGTAATTTAAAAAAATCTCCAAATCACCTATAATTTCTCTATTACTGTTACAACATTTATTCGGCTTGCGTGTTTTGAATATTCCTCGACAAATTGCACATACTACAGCCTTCAAATCAGATATGTAAATATCTTCAATTATAATTCGAACCGTAGTATTATCCCAACCAGTATAGAATAAATTGGTAAATTAATGAGAGGCAGGATGGCAATGGGGCAATAAAATGCCTGAAATACAGCTCGAAAATAATTTGGATGGTAGAATGAGATGATTGAAGTAGGTTCACTCATTATGAAAGTTTTCTGATCTGGTGTAAACAACAACATACTTATTTACTTTGTATATAAGTATATAAGTGGGAATAGTAGGGCTGTGTGCACAGGACAGAATCAATATACGCCTAATAATTAGATATTTTTTCGAGACAAAAATAGTGCCAGGAAACCGACTGTGCCATCATACGAAAGACGATACGTAGTTATATCGTGTCATATTTTCAACTCGCAACTAAAGAAGAACCAAAAATCTAAGAAGGGCGTAAATTACCAACCACTTGAGTTATCAGCAGGCGGTGGATTCTACGCAGAGTTGTACCTGCTCTAGCCATTCAATTTTGTTTTATAGATAGGCATAATGATATTGGGTTGAAATAATTATTAAGAAGTTGAAATAATTGAGAATTGTTTATTTATATATAATATATGATAATAATATATATATATATATATATATATATATTATATAATTATATTAGATAATAATATATGATATACCTAATTATTGTAAATGTCAAACTTTATAGTTTATAAAAAGTTCAGTTTCTCGATAAAAGGTATTTATAAACAAAATAACTCACAAGGTTTCACTTTCACTGTCGTCATCCAAATTGATAATAAACTTTTCTTTGAGAATTTTTTCTATATCCATATATGACTTTTTCGCCTTTTCAATATGGGAAACACACTTGGCCCAGCTGCTATCAGGATTGTTTGCAGTTTCTGTTATTTGAATAAGAGCTACTTAAGGTTGGAGAAGTATTATTTCTTCGAACTGCTGACTTAAGCTGATGCCATATATGTTCAATTGGGTTAAACATACAGTGATAAGGAGGAAGTCTAAGCACCGTATGTCCCAAGCTTTCAGCCAATGAATCACAATTTTTTTTATTTTTTATCGAATAACTGCGTAAAACTTCTAGTAACTGTTTTTTGTATACTTTTCCTCATAGTACATATCATTATTTAACATATATTCATGTATAGTGGCTTTGGTGTCATTTGAACATGGTGTGCTTTATCTAGTCTTCGACTGTGGTACTAGCATTATCCATGACGATAATACTGTTGGGTGGAATATTTGGTATGAGTTTATTTTGGAACCAGTCTTCAAATAATTCGGCTGTAGTATCATCATGATAATCGAATAAAGAGTCCTAAGTATTCTTTGCCGATAAAGACAACGCATTTGGTATAAAACCATTTTCGGTTCCTGCGTGAATTATCGTAATGCGTTTTGCTTTATTAGACGGCGCATTAGTTTGGACAAGTCAGATGAGTCTACCCAACTTTTGTTTGGAATATCGTGTGTTTCATCCAAATATACTACTGTTCTACCATACTCTCTAAATTCGTTTATGGCCAATAAATATTCAAATCTCAATTTCTTAAGGCGCACAGATTCCATTTCTCTGCTACTAGGGAGTTTTGGAATTTAAATCCGTTTTGTAAAAGAGACTTCCTCAAAGTCTCTTTGCAACACTGGATAGGCACAATTCGCTCTTTATACAAGGCATATATTGTTCTTTAAATTATATCTACATCATAGCCATCTAGTTTTCTTGAACCGCCAGAGTCTTTTCGTTTCTTTCTTTTTAAAATAGGGTTACCTACTTACTATTTTGAACACTGTGGAATACGGTGTTTTTGTTAAGCAATCACTTTCTTGCACAGCTTGATCCTTGGACATTCCACGTTCCAGAAGGGAAGTATGAACATTTAATGGAATTTGTCGACTAGTGGTACTACGACCACCAATTGAAGTACTAGCTTCAGGATGAGCCCATGGACGCCACATTTTTCACGACACAAAAATCGAATAGACACTTTAAAATAGACACAACTGACACAATATTAGGTAGGTAATGACTGAATGCTGTTTAACTTTCCCCCTTTCATTTCTGAAATTGGAAAGCGGTCAGTTCTCAAAACAGTCTTGTTTTCCAAAACTGGTAGGTAATTTATTTTGTAACCGTAAATCATTATCGCTATAATCTCGTTAATAGACCATTAGTACTGAAAGTCTGGTGGCCAGGTAAGTAAATTTTATTATTTACACACATTTAAACATATCCTTACCAAGGGTTCTAAATCAACCTTACGAGATTTTTTATTATCAAATAAATTAATATACAAAACTGTCAACAAAAGCCAAAAATACTGGAGAGCCCACTATTATTAAAATGCCAAACTATGTCATGAGATATTTTAATCCGGACCTAGGAATCTTTTAAGAGACACACACTTTTATTGCTTATCTATATTTCGAACAATAGGTAATAATGAGGGTCGTCGGCTAATATTGATTTAAGACCTTCTTAGATTTCTAGTTATACTATACCATTACTTAATTTGTTATATACATTCACGATTTTTGGCTCTAATCGTTATTGATAGGTACTTTATGTGTAAAAAATTCAGGCGCTGTCGTATAATCAGTTTTTGCATGATATTTCAATTTTTCGAAAACATATTGCATGTAGTTTTGTACTACATGCAATATGTTTTCGAAAAATTGCATTCTTATTATGCGTTAAAATGGTGAGAAATACTTGGAAACATGACCGAAAACGGGCAAGTGCGTGGAAGCGGCTGAGTAGTGGGGGTAGAGCAGCAGATTAATAACTTGCGCACAGAGCGCTTGTTTTACTATTTATACACTTTCCTCATATACATTATAACTGATGGACAGGCCGTCACGAGACCTTAACACATAGTTCCTCACGCACTATATAAGAGAGAGAGAAAGAGAGAGAGAGAGAGAGAGAGAGAGAGAGAGATGTTGTGAAGGATAGAAATAAGTCAAGGCAAAAGATACAAATTTTTTCTGTTTTTTTTTTCAAGGGAAATATTGACTTCTTTAAATGAGATGAGTTTTGAGAAAGTTCAAGGAATCACAGTGCGGAACTTTATGCGACATATCATTCTTTCAGAATCGAAATAATTCCATTGAGCCTTCATCTGAATGAACATGTTTTTTATTTCTCTTCCAAAGTTTTCAGAAAGTTTGAGACTGAAAAAAGTATTGGTAATTAAATTTATATTCGATATCATGAAGTGCATTTGAACTAAATTTGGAACTCCGGCGATTTCAAAATTTGTGATCAATAGTGCCTACATAAAAACGTTCAGGTTATCTATAAAATTTCGTGTCTGTAGAAAAAAAGGCCCAAATATTCTTGGGAAATACTGATTCCTAGCACCCACCTCTAATAATAACAATTATTAATCTATTAACTTCAGCTACAATATAAATAGAGGCACAAAAATGAAACTAAGTTGAGAAACAAGAGAAGTCACGTAAACTGTTGCCCGTTTGTGCGTGACTGAGAAATCAAATTAAAATGTTCATTCTTCGGAAACCTGTGGAAATGTGTCAAAGAAACACAAATCACTACCTACATTCCATGCTTACTCACCTATGAAATTTATCATCCAGCCCTTTTTTGTTTCTAACTACACAATTGAGCTGCACACGAAGAAAGCATATTTAAGAATGTTTATATCTTGTCAAACAGTTCAGAAATACTGGATAAATTTATAAAAAACTTGCAAATCACCACACGGAAACACATATAAACCTCAGAGCAATAAAAGATATAGAGATGCCTTGCCTATATCCACAGCACATATTGTTATGACAGCAAAATATAGCTATCCTTTGGAAGAGTTTGTAGGTTAGAAGAGTCCAGTTAATGTTATGATGATACCCTTGAAACAGTGGCGTCGGAAATATTTTTTCAGAAACTTTCATTATATATTTTGAACCCCCAGGTTATTTGAATGTACGCCAAACCAACAAATACATGAGTGTTATAGTTGAATAAATATATCTTAAAGTTCAATAATTAGGTAATACGGAGATAAAAAGTAAATAACAGACTATTTTGATCAATATTTTTGTTCACCTCAAGTTGTCACACAAATATGGGCTTTTCTTAACTGGTTATATAAATAACTATTGAAAAATATAATTTGTGATGAATATGCTGGGGACAAAAATATATCCTCGGTGCTTGTCATGATAATAACAACGCATCATAATGTTTTTTTGAATTACTTTCACTCCCAATTACACGGTATATAAAAAATGTGATATCATTACATTATATTGTATATTATAATACCATGGAAGTTCATTCTTGAGACTAGTGAGAATATTCAATAATATAAACCAACGAAATACGGAACTGAAAAGTAAAAAATTAAATAAACCTTCTTAGTCTCAATAACTAAGCTCCTAAACTAATGTAAGTAACTAATTTTGAGTCGGCGCCAAACAAACAAGCAAATGAATTAGGTAAGGCGTAAAATGATGGCATCGAGTTGGGCGGTGACATTCTGATAATTTTTTTGAAGTAATTTGAGGATCTTCGTTGATTGTTTGTTTGGCGCCGACTCAAAATTAGTCACTTACATTAGTTTAGGAGCTTAGTTATTGAGACTAAAAAGGTTTATTTTATTTTTTACTTTTCAGTTCCGTATTTCGTCGGTTTAATTTTTTGTTAAAAAGTTTTTATTTTTGATTTTTTTGTGGCTGAAATCTACTAATTACTAACTGCTTGTTTCTCGATTACTTCCAAAATACTTACTCATCCACGTTACTTCAACTATTACTAGTTAAATAATATGATTATCTACTTTTACTATTTGTTGTAATATAAATTATGTTTGTTGTTCTGGTTAGTTTATTTCATTACTTTGTATATCATTACATCCTCTCATATAATATAATTATTGTATAATGGCACTAGCGATCTGTTATTGTCAACTACATAAGTGTGCCAATGTTCACATGTGAAAAATCAATTATCCCCTATTTTTTTACCCGTAAGGGTGGATAATTCCATTCGAAATCCAAATATGATCAACTATGAGGTATACCCTATCTGATTAAAGAAGAATCATCCAAATCGAAGATCTCAGTACAAAGTTATAGCTGATAGAATCGGTTAACGGACCAGAATTCAGAGGGTGAGTGATCAATATCCTTCATTTTGCTACACCCTATCCACTGAAGAAAGAATTATCGGAATCGGACGTCTCAGTAAAAAGTTATGCGTGATCATACATAAAAAATAAAAAAATAAAAAATTAAATATACGCGTCGACTAGAGAACCTCCTCCTTTTTGGTTTCGTCGGTTAAAAATAATTGCCTCGTATTAGTACAAATTTATGAATAATAATTATGACAAAATTTTGTTCATTGAAAAATATAACGCATATTATATTTCATGTCTTCGAATATCTTCCAACAAGATTTTCTTATTTTTATGCATCAAACAACTTGAACCTCAAATAATAATAATGTAACCCATTCATTCCTGAATTTGTTCAGTAAAATGGCCAAATCATATTGTTCATTCGCATTCTGATCGGAATAGGCGGAAGAAACATCAGTATGAATCTACGCTTATGGCTTCTGATTTCAATTTGTTTACGAAAAGTTTACTCCAGTTGTTGATAGACATAATAGCGAAATTTCTTCAAAGCAAATAATTTCAATCCAACAAAAATACTATGTTTGTCTCTACATTAGGATCAAAATAAGTGGATTTGGAGAAAACAATTACAAGACATAACACGATAACTCAGAATATGGAAATTTCAAGAAGAAGATTCCGTTTTTTTTATTAAATGTAATATTTTACTTTTCACATTCAATAATATTTTCTCAGAAAATTGTATCTTGAGAAAATCAGAAGATACGATTTATAATTACGCCCTTAGTCATAGACAAATTGATATTAGATGAAAAGTTTCTTACCGACCACAAGAGAGGAGTGATCAATGGGTATTCCAACCTAATTACGATGTACGATGGGTACGATGTAAATAAATGAAGCCAACTATGTTGCATTCAAAAAAAGGAAGGAAAAAACATCTCTATATCTTTTATTGCTCTGAGATATAAACAATATACGGAACCAATGTTGTGCCTGAACTCGTTCTGTCCTTTTTCACAAGTATTCTGATATCGATGGTATCTTTCTTACAACCAGTCCAAATTATTATATGTTTATGGCTTCCCTGCGTCTGCTGCCCTACCGCACTACTCAGCCGCTTTCACGCGCTCCCCCGTTTTCGGTCAAGTTTGCAAGTATTTCTCAGCATTTTAACGCGAAATAAGAATAGGCATTTTGTAGTGCTATACTTCTACTTGTGATATCATCTAGATTTGCTCCAATAAATTGCAATAAAAAATCAAATTGCAATTATGCAAAAACTAATGATCCGACAGCGCCTGAAATTTCTATACATGAAGTACATATCAATCACTACTAGGTCACGGAGAGCCTGCGCTACAACTTCAAAAATGACGTAGTTATGAATTAAAAAAAAACCGCTGATTTCTCCGTTACCAATAATCCGATCGAGTCGTGCGAGGACAATTTTTTTTCGCATTTTGATTCTCTTCAATTGGTCTATAAAAGCATCGAGATTTATTCATTAGTTTTCATGTTCCAAGCGATAAACAAAAAAAACACGATTTTGGCTCTTAACGGTTTATAACAAATCAAGCAATGATAGTTGCGAGTACGAAATAGTATATTAAAGTATAAGTGGATAAAAAGGGCTTTAAAACACGCGCGATTTTTCGATATAGAGCAAGTGTTTTTAAGACCAGTTATCCACGAATACTTTACGTTATTTTTTTTTATTGGTGCACTTTGAAATCATATATACTGGTATTATTACTACAAAAAATAGAAATGAGAACTAATAATGCAAGAAGGTTGAATTCGTGATGTGACATCAGTATACCTTCCGTTGTCATGGAAATGAGAAAAACATTCATTTGCGATTTGTTACCAAAGATCAATATTTCAAAAATGAATGATTCTAATATCGATTTTTTGAATAGTGAGGCAGAATCGCGGTTAATACCGCGAAAATCCAGTGATATATATAAAGAAGAATATGAAAAGTTCATCAAATGGATGGAGGAGCACATATAAATGAACGAATTGTGAGTAATATTTTATTTAACGTTACAAGGTACTCCTGTCAGATCAATAATAAAAAATTTGTCATTTAGACTTCACGTTTCTCGATTTGTTGATGTTGTCATGGTTACCTTAAAAAAACGCGCGTTTTTTAAAGTTCGATTTAAACACGCTGAGGCGTGCTTTAAATGGGTAAAAAGGGGCACCAATAAAAAAAATAGTTTTTCTACGACAACCTCGATAAATGTTCATTTCATAACCGTAACTTCAATCATAAATAAGCACATTTTGTACATAATTTCATTTTTGCATCGGTTGCTAGGCAAGTTGCTAAGCAACAAATGCGAAATGGAATATTTCGTGTTAGGTCTAGGTTCACTCTAAAATCACGACGACTACGGCTTGTCAAATTATGACGTCCAGCGACAAATTGATGAAATGTCAGCAGATCGTTTCTGTCAAAGTTTTAGTAGGTAACGAATCATTTCATAGTTGTTTTCTATAAAAACTATCAATTAAAATGGAAACTCATAGTGACTTAGATTTGACACCTGCGAACATAATAGAAGCAGCGAAGGTAACAACACTGAATTTATTACCGGAAACGTCGAAGAGTATGTATCATAGACAAATTAAAAATAAAGAGACTGTTTGAAACATTGGCGATCTTGACCACCAAGTTTTTGGTACGGCCAGTCGCGCATGGAGGCGCTGCCCGCAATCAACAGACGACTGACAACATGATAATTTTCCAATTTCGACATTTGTCAGAAAATGACAAACCACGTAATAATTTCAGAATAATTCTACTGTTAATTGTCATCGAAAAATTAATTATAGAAATTATACCATGGACTTGAATTATGAACCCAATATCGAAAATGGAATGTTTTGTTATTCGAGTTGACGCTGAAATTCCTCGAAATATTCTTTCACAAGGTAAAATATAAGCTGCTTTTCACAAACTGATACTTATTTCCATCCATCAGTTGCAGAATTTTTTTCACAAACTGGTACATATTTCCATCCATCAGTTTCCATTTCCTATCACCATTTGAAGAAGTACGAAGTACATGGTCTCCTTTGTGCTAATAAATTAACAAAATTATTGAAGGTTTGTTGTAAATGTAATTAGTTTTTATTTTGGTTGATTTGATGATAAGCGACTGAAGAATATTTTTAATTTTGTTGTTTTTCGGAGTTTTATTATTATTTTGTCTGTAGTTGTACCTTGTCCTAGATACAATAAAATGTGTTTTTATAGTGTTCAACTTATTATTCTTGTTTTATAAGATGTTTAATTTTGTTCTTGATATCATGAAATAAAGATTTACTTTGAAACATTATTTTAACCACGAACGAACATAGATTCTACGAATCGATTACTGTATATATTTTATTAGTGATCGATTTGCCATTCCTGTATTTCATATGATACAACCATTCATATGGAATACAAGAATGGCAAATCGATCACCTATAAAATATATACCATATCAATCACATTCGAAAAACCCGCCTTATCTCAATCGGTCTTACCAACTGTACTTAGTTCGGCCAGTTGCGAGATATGTCGCCACTGTCTAAACGTGGTGCCAACTTTTACTGCAGGTTTGACAACTCTCTTTATTTTTAGTTTCTCTATGGTATGTATCAACGCGCTTATAACCTTTGTTTGGAATGGAAGGTAGATCAGAAGACAAAATCGTTTTCCGAGAACGTTTTAATGGCTTATTTTGGCGACTTAGCCAAAAAATTTAAAAGTTCCACTTTGTGGTCACACTTCTCAATGCTGAGAACGACGCTTAGTATCTATAATGATATAGATATTGCCAAATACTTAGATTTGACACCTGCGAACATAATAGAAGCAGCGAAGGTAACAACACTGAATTTATTACCGGAAACGTCGAAGAGTATGTATCAACGCGCTTATAACCTTTTTTTGGAATGGAAGGTAGATCAGAAGACAAAATCGTTTTCCGAGAAAGTTTTAATGGCTTATTTTGGCGACTTAGCCAAAAAATTTAAAAGTTCCACTTTGTGGTCACACTTCTCAATGCTGAGAACGACGCTTAGTATCTATAATGATATAGATATTGCCAAATATTCGAAACTGAAAGCATTCCTCAAGCGGCAGTCTAACGGCTACAAACCCAAAAAGTCAAAGATCTTTACAGCAAATGACATCGATAATTTCATTGAACAGGCTCCAGATGGAATATATTTGGCAACAAAAGTAAGTTTTATTTTTCCATTTGATGAAAAATATGTTTAAGTAAACCAATTTACATTGTAGGTTGCATTAGTTATGGGAGTAATGGGTGCATGTAGAAGACATGAATGACATCAATTGAAAATTACTCATTTCAATGATCTTGGTTCAGCTGTTTTAGTAACAATACCAGACAGTAAAACCAAAATAGTACGAAATTCTACTGTAACTGGCAAATTCTACGAAATTTATAAAAAATACGCAAATCTTCGCCCTCAAAATGCTAATGGTCTATGGTTTTTCATTAATTATCAAAAAGGAAAGTGTACCATTCAGAGAATAGGTCTGAATAAGTTTGGAGCTATGGGAAAAGACATTGCCAAGTTTTTAAAATTGCCAAATTACGAATTATATACTGGGCACTGCTTTCGCTGATCCTCCGCAACAATTCTTGTTGATGCTGGAGGTGACATAACCACGTTAGAACGCCACGGTGGCTGGAAATCTACTACAGTCGCTGAGGGATATATTGATGAATCGAAGAAAAGTAAGCTTGACATAGCAAATAAAATTGCAAATGCAATACAGAACATACCATCAGGCATACCAACGAATTTAGAAATGGAAAATCGCGAGAAGCCGTCTACTTCAACGTCGACAAATTATCAATTTCGAAAAGAATTAAGTATTCAGCAATCAAGTTCTCCAAATATGATATTCAATAATTGCACATTCAACTTCAATTAGATACATACATACATTTATAGGCTTCTATTTCTGTGTATCTATTAGAAATAGCAATAAAGAGAATATTTACATATTTCTCCAATTTATATTTTAATTCTGATAGAAATTCCATTAGCGGCGAATTCGGAGTAATGAAATATCATCAGTTTATTTCTTTCAAAGTTTTTGCAATGTATGCATGTATTAAACGTGAACGATATGTTGTCATAGAAAAAGTAAAGTATGCAACTCGCAACAAAATGGCCATTTTGCACTCGTATGAATTGCAGCACTTGCCTTCGGCTCGTGCTGCAAATTTCATACTCGTGCAAAATGGGCATCATTTTGTGCTCATTGCATAATATACTATTTTCGTATGATGGCACAGTTGGTTTCCCGGTACTATTTTTGTCACTGAATCATTTTATGCTCTATTGATTGGTGTAATAGTTTTATGTTTGTATTTGGTGCAATTTATTATTTCTATCATTCGTAGAACGCTTTCGACCTATAAGGTCATCATTAGTGCTTACCTGCAAAGTGAGCAAATGACAGATGATTGGTGTTTGGATGTTATTCAAATGGTTATTTCTTAAATACAGGTGGAGCATCCCTTTTTTGGGGGGAGGGGGTCCTTTATGGACACCTTACAGCTATAGTGTGGGATTCACACTTTGAGTTTTTGGATCCCTATGTCCCCTTTCCTCTGGGTTACCCTTACTCGTCAGACACCATAAAATGTAGACATTCACAAAGTTAAAATGATTAAAATGTATAAAAATATAACGAACTAGGCAATAATTGAAAAAATTAATAAAAATAAAACATTTTCATCAACTGCAACCTTTCCCAATGTGTTAATCCTAAAATTAACAAAGAGCAGATGCATTGAGAAACACCATTAGACAAGAAGAAGAAGGAAATGTTCTAAGGTTCAACTTGAAGTAAACAGAAATAAGCCAACGAGTCAAAGTCAATTTCTTATCTAACCTAGAATTGTTTATTTTGTTATGGAATCGTAGGATTTTTTGAAAATTTGATGAAATGTTTCAATGTATCTGACTCAACTACAACCATCTGTGGAGTGGAACGAAAGATCTGTTCAAATTTATATTCAGACAAAGGTTGTTGTTGAGTAATTCGTTTTCAATATAAAGTCCCCAAGAAATGCCTATCTATTGTAGTTCTTTTATGTGACGTCACAAAAAATCTGCGAATCAATAGCTTGTTAGCTTTCAGGTGATGGCCAAAAGACCAATGGTCATGTTTGTTCCGACATTCTATTCCGTAGGTGATACTTGTTATGGAAATATTTTTCAATCCTTTATCGAATTCGCAACTATTTCTGATACATTTCAGTTGTACTGGATGAACATTGTGTGGTTTGTCTCTAAGATGGCCAATCAATTTCTAATTGTGGTGGGTCAACAACAATCTAATTTACACATATGGTTGAATGTTGTTTGCACATTGTAAAAATAAGAGTGGGGAAGTAGGTGGCATCGCTAAATAGTGGAAAATATACAGGTGTCTTGTGCCAAATAACTCCCAATCACTATATAACATATGAGAAAAACTAGATTTCCGCAACATAATCTTTGTCAAAGGGTTCTGGATCGTTCTCAAGTTATGAATATTTATAAGCTGGTGAAATTTGTTATAGAGTTTAAATAAATAATAAATAAATAAATTTATTGAATCCTTTTTGATCATACAAAAAAATGATATAGGATACGTCAGACAACAAGTAATTTACAAATATTCTGTGCATACAGATACATAAAAATATAACAGTTCCACGAAGTGAATATACAAATACATCATGTGATTGATTAAAATAATACATAGAAATACATAGGAATATAACAGCACCACCAAATGAATATACAAATACACATCATTGATTGAAATACTCATCAGTACTATAGAAACAACCGTTAATCAAGAATTCTTTGAGTTTCATTTTGAAATTATTTTCCCTGTTTAGGTTTTTTATATCTTCAGGTAAGTGATTATAAAATGTTGCCCCCTTATAGGATGGACAGTTTTCATACAGACAAGTTGAGTGTTTATGAAGCCTTATCAATTCACCGTGCCTGGTGGGATATGAATGGAAGTCACAATTTCGATTGGTATTTGTTTTTTGAAAAGTAGAATACATTTGTAAATATAAATGCAGGGTACGCACATTACTCTATTTCCAATAAAGTGTTGCCTACAAGATTCTCTGTATTCTATCCTATATATTAGCCTCCTTACCCTCTTCTGCGAGACAAATATTTTGTTAATTTTTGTGGAGCAGCCCCAAACAGCAATATTATAAGAAATATGGGAATATACAATAGCAAAGTAAACATTTAAAAGTTAGGCTTTATTGAAATTAGATTTCAATTGTCTAATTGCATAGTACCCACTGTTAACTTTCTTGCTTACATGATTAATACCTGACTCCCAGGTCATGTTACCATCGATGTAAGTACCCAGGAATTTGGTGTTATCTGATGATTTAATTATTTCATCACCCACTCTAACCTGAAAGTTACCAATTTTTTTATTTGTCTTGGAATAAAACTGCATCAGAACAGTTTTTTTTTCATTCACTACTATATAATTTCTACAACACTAGTTTTTGAACTCGTAACTCAAGGTATTCAGTTTTTCTTCGAGTTCCTCTGGATTATCAGCATTCTCTGCGATTGTTGTATCGTCTGCATACAGAACTACATGATCTGTGCTTATGTGATTGGGCATATCATTAATGAACAGAAGAAAAATCAGAGGACCCAATATAGAACCCTGCGGTACCCCAAGATCAATGTTGTACTGCTGCGACTGACAATTGTCAATTTTAACATAAATCTTTCTCAGAGTCAGGTATGATCTTAGCCATGAGAGAAAGTTACCCCTGAACCCAAGCGATTCAAGTTTTTTGCATATGATATCTGGGTCAATAATGTCGAATGCTTTGATAAGTCAAAGAAAAGTGCAGCGACATATTTTCCTTCGTCAAGTGAATCATAGATACACTTGAAAAATTTGTAAAATGCACCTTCCGTTGACCTACCTGGGCAAAAACCATGTTGATATTTAGATATTATATCGAATTGATCTAGGAACGCCAGCATTTTCACATAGACAGATCTTTCGATTATCTTACCTAGCACTGTTGGGACTGTTACGGGCCTATAATTTTCGATAGATGTTGAGTCACCTTTTTTAAAATCGGTGTT
>JAFIRS010007710.1:0-22617 GCA_018342105.1 Gonioctena quinquepunctata | reverse complement strand
CTGCGCCATTCTCGTCGTTTTTGATACCAATCCCGCGCCATTCTGTCGTTTCTCGTTTCGATACCAATACTGAGCCATTCTCGTCGTTTTGGGATACCAATACTGCGTCATTCTCGTCGTTTTGGGGATACCAATACTACCCCATTCTCGTCGTTTTCGATACCAATACTGCGCCATTTCGTCTTTTTCGATACCAATACTGCGCCATTCTCGTCGTTTTCGATACCAATACTGCGCCTTTCCCCTCGTCGTTTCGATATTCAATACTGCGCCATTCTCGCCGTTCTTGCCGTTTTCGATACCAATACTGCGTCATACTGCGCCATTCTCGTCGTTTTCGTTACCAATTCTGCGCCATTCTCGTCGTTTTCGATCTCCATTCTGCGCCATTCTCATCGTTTTCGTCGTTTTCGATACCAATACTGGAGCCATTCTCGTCGTTTTCGATACCAATACTGCGCCATTCTCATCGTTTTCGATACCAATGCTGCATCATACTGCGCCATTCTCGTCGTTTTCGATACCAATACTGAGCCATTCTCGTCGTTTTCGATACCAATACTGCGCCATTTCATCGTTTTCGTCGTTTTCGATACCAATACTGGCCATTCTCGTCGTTTTGATACCAATGCGCCATTCTCACGTTTTCGATACCAATACTGCGCCATTCTCGTCGTTTTCGATACCAATACTGCGCCATCCTGTGCCATTCTCGTCGTTTTCGATGGACCAAAGCCACGGTCCAACCCTCAATGCCCCTCTCCAACATCACGGTTGACCAACCCAACCCCAACCCAAATACGGCCGTTTGCACCCACTAGATAAACCCAAACCGCCGAAATTCAGCCGTTGACGTCCACATTCCGTCGCAAACCGAACGCCTTATCTCAGCACAGGCCGTTTGGCTGTCTTTTTCCCCTTTCCCAGGCACCTATGCACGCCACCACTGTTTCAGCGACGTACGCACCCACTAGCAGAATCAATCCCCGAATCCACCCCAAACCTCCACCGCCGTCTGCGGCCACACCGTCATGAACCCACCAACGACCGTTGAAGTATACATTCCGTCACCAATCGACCCAAAGCTATCCAACGGTGTCGTGAAGTCTGACGTTGTCATTTTGACCTTTGACGTTCACCAACTCCGCCAGGAATACGTAATGGAACACGTTCCCCAGGTGGGCCAACCCCCAATTTACCCCCAATCCACAGCCACTGGCCAACACTCATCCATTCACCTATGCCACGCGCCATTGTTTCAGCGACGTACACACCTGTCTATAAATAGAATTGATCCCTGCGCTCATAGTGACATGGGCTCAAGTGCCTCCCCTCCTGATGATACTGGTCCCAGTCTCTTTGATGGTCAGAGACAACCTTGGACAAGTGGCGGTTGATCGTCCTGTTCATCCGTTCCACCATTCCATCGGACTGCGGATGTAGGGCCGTGGTTCTTGTCTTGCGGATGTTCAGCAGTAGACATATTTCTTGGAAGAGGTTGGATTCGAAATTTCTGCCTTGATCCGAGTGCAGCTCCATTGGAATACCGAATCGACATATCCATTCTTTCACCAAGACGTCGGTGACGGTGATGGCTTCCTGGTTGGGCAGGGCATAGGCTTCCGCCCACTTACTGAAGTAGTCCATTGCCACAAGGATGTATTTATTCCCGTGGTCGGATACGGGAAACGGGCCGGCGATGTCAATGGCGATTCTCTCGAACGGGCTGCCTACGTTGTACTGACGCATTGGGGCCTTGGGTCGTATTCGAGGTCCATTGCTAGCAGCGCATACAGCGCACTTTCTGCACCAGTCCTGGACGTCAGCTTGACAATTGGCCCAGTAAAACCGTCGCCTCACTTTTTGCAGGGTCTTCGTCACTCCCAGATGTCCTCCGGCGACTCCATCATGGATTTCCGCAGCACTTCCTCTCTTCTGTTCCTGGGAACAATTATTTGGCGTCTGTCTTCCCACCAATATCGGCCTCCAACACACGTTTCAGGATCCCATTGTCCAGAATAAGAGAGTTCCATTGTGCCCAATAGGACTTAACAGCCGGCGAGTAACCTGCGACTCCTGCCATGATGGTCTTCGATTGCCCTTCTTCCAGCTGACGACTAAGCCAAGGTCGGGGTCTCTCTCTTGGTCTTTCTGGATCTTGCTGTCATTCCAGTTGTCATCCATTGCCGCGGTTTTACAAAGTGTTGCTTCTTTCTCTTCTGCTCGTCGGCAATGTGAGCAATCATCTGGACATGGTCTTCGCGACAAGGCATCTGCATTCTTATGGCTAGTTCCGGCTCGATGTTCGATCTCGAAATCGAATTCTTGGAGTCTCTCGATCCAACGTACTACTTGACCCTCAGGATTTTCGAACTGTAAGAGCCATTTGAGAGCTGCATGGTCAGTTCTCAACAGGAATCTTCTTCCATACACGTACTTGTAGAAGTGTTCCACTCCTTTACAACAGCTAACAGCTCTCGCCTGGTGACACGGTAATTGCGCTCTGGTTTGCTAAGCGTCTTGCTGAAATAACCGATGACCTTCTTCTGTCCCTCCTGGCTCTGAGATAGGACAGCTTCAAGTCCCACGTTGCTTGCGTCCGTATCCATAAATGAATTTCACCTTTGGGTAGGGGATAGCTCAGTATTGGTGCGTTGATCAAAGCTCCTTTCAGCTTCCTGGACTGAGTCTTGACATTCTTCGGACCACTGGAACTTTGTTTGGCCTTCCGTGAGCTTGGTCAGTGGTTTAGCGATGTTGGCGAATCCAGCACATATCGGCGATAGTATGTGCATAAACCAAGGAAACTTCGAAGTTGGTGAATGTCTTTGGGATGGGCCAATCCTTAACAGCTTTGATCTTCTGGTCGTCCACTGCTACTCCTTCCCCAGAGACAACGTGGCCGTGGTATCGTACTTATTTTTGGAACAGATGGCATTTCTTAGGGCTCAGCTTCAATCCGGAGTTCCTCAGTCGCAGGAATACTTCCTCCAAGTTTTTCACGTGGTCCTCAAACGATCTGCCGACCACAATTATGTCGTCGAGATACACTAGACACGTGTTCCATGAGAGTCCCTTCAGTACTGTTTCCATCAATCTTTCGAATGTGGCGGGAGCATTACAGAGCCCGAATGGCATAACGGTGAACTGCCACAATCCTGAGCCGATGGTGAAAGCAGTCTTTTCTCGATCTTCCTGAGCCAGTTCTACTTGCCAGTATCCACTCTTCAGATCAAGGGTTGAGAAAATCGTGGAACCAGCCAACGTGTCTAGGGTGTCATCTATTCTCGGGAGAGGGTAACTGTCCTTCTTCGTGACATTATTAAGTTGGCGATAGTCTACACAAAAGCGTGTCGATCCATCCTTTTCTTCACCAGTACGACTGGAGAGGACCAGGGACTGTCAGATGGTTCGATAACTCCTTCTTTTCCCATATCGCTGACTATTTTGTCAGCCTCTTCCTTCTTGGCAAGAGGAAGTCTTCTTGCTGATTGCCGGATCGGTCGGGCACCCCCAGTATCAATCTTGTGCTGGACCACATTAGTTCGACCTCCTTTTCCTTGTCCGGTATCGAAGATGTCTTGGTACTTCTTAACTAAATCTCTTAGTTTGGGCTGTTGAGCTGGTTTCATATCTTTGGAAGAGATGGCAACTAATTTTTCTAGTTCTGTGGGCAAGTTGTTGGTTGGCTAATCGTACCTCGTACACTCCGGATCACTGAGGAAACTGACGAGCAGTGCCCCAATATTGTTCCTTTCTTCAAGGTCACTGGAAATAATTGATATTCATGACCCTTACGGGCACAAATTTGTCAGCACGCAACAAGGTCTTCCTAGTGCAATCCCTCGTCCAATTTTCTCATCATGAAGTTTGGGCTCGAACATCACCACGTTTCCACTGCTCGTACTCCCGTCCAGGCGAGCCTCCAGAATGGTTTCAGCCTCTCAGGTACGCTTACATCTTCAGCCAACAACACACGGATCAACCCTCACTTCTCCCATGAAGCACCAGCTCTTCTCCGTTGACACGTAGGACGCCGTCTTTGAAATCCAATTCAAACCCTCTGGAATTCATGATGTCCATTCCGATGATTGCATCGTCTTCGATGTCCGCTACAAGTGCCTGATGTTTCACTTTAGTGCTGCCCAAAATTATTTCAATCGGTAGCTCGCCATATACAGTAGCTGGCTCCCCTGTTGCTGTGCGTAGCTTCCAAGTTGTCGGTTCAATCCGTTCCGGTGTTCTGGCAAAGGAAGGCCCGAGATTGTCCTAGTCGCACCTGTATCTAGCAGCATGGTGCAAGGCTCGTTATTGATGAGACCGTCTACGAAGACACCTTTGTTCTGTCGTTGAAGGATAGCGACATATGCGTTGTTAACCGGGGCTTGCCGGACACATGCCGACGATTGCCCCTTCTCCTCGACCTTTTTAGTTTTCCTGCATCGGAGTCGATGAATGTTGGACATTTGCTACGCACATGTCCAATTTTGCCACAATTCCGGCATCTTATCTGTCTTTTCTCAGGCAACACTTCCTTCATCACTTTTCTTATGGCAGCTTCCAAGTTAGCAGGCTCCTGTGAGTCTTCCTCAATCGTTTGAACTTTACTTTGGCTTTTGCAGCATTGTTTTGCTGCTTCGAATTCCAAAGCGCGTGCCAGTGCGTCTACGAGATGTGTTGGACGAGCTAATATCAACGCTTGTCTGGTTTCTTGGTCACGGAGTCCATCCAAGAATGCCTGAACCGCTAATCGCTCCATTACATTTTCCGGTATGGCTGGATATGCGAGACGAACCAAGCGGGCAATGTCAGTTTCAAATTCTTGTAAGGATTCGCCCGATTTCTGACAGCGATTTTTCAGCTGGGAGTGGTATACGTGTTCCAAATGGGCCTGGCCATATCGTAATTCCAGATGTTTAATCAGCTGATCATAGTCCTCCTGTTCTTGGGCGGTAAGAGTTTGTAGAATATTCGTCGCTTCTCCACGTAATGCAAGTGTTAGTGCTACAGCTCTTTCCCCTGCATTCCATCCATTTGCTTTAGCCGCTGCTTCAAACTGTCGGCGGTAATTTTCCCATGGAGTTTTTCCGTCGAATTGAGGCGGCTTCATGGAAAGCTTCCTATTTCAGAAATGACCTTGACATCTTTATACCCTCTTGAACTTTATCCAAGTTCAAACTCAAGTCCAGCATTGCATTTTCGTTAACCATCTCTGTGGAGGGCGCACTATTAATTCGTTTTCCAGCTTACTGATCGTTTCCTTTATTTTATCTACCTCCGTGTTCATTTGTCTAATTACTATCTTCCAACGGTTCAATTCTTTCTTCTAGAAAATTAGCCACACCACACAATTCTTTTTTTAGGCCTTCTGTGTTTTCCAGGAACTTCTCTTCCAGGCTTCTTGCATTTTCTTCCAGGCTTCTTGAATTTTCTAGAAGCTTTCTTCCAGATTTCTAGAATTTTCTTGAAGCTTCTCTTCCAGATTTCTAGCATTCTCTTCCAGGCTTCTTGAATTTTCTCGAAGCTTCTCTTCCAGATTTCTAGAATTTTCTTCAAGCTTCTCTTCCAGATTTCTAGAATTTTGTTGCAGTTCTTCTTTCACGGATTTAGTAGTTTCTTCGAGTTTATTCATTACCAAACTTAAATCGCCTCCGGGAACTTCGAATAAAAATGTTTCGGGGTCCTCACCTTCTTGTATAAGTCCTTCTGCAAGTCTTTCCTGGAGTACTTGCTTTTTACCTGTTGTTTCCAGTTCCCTTTCCTCCAATTCCTGTTTCAATTCCGCTACCTTCAAATCGCAAGGCGCACTTTTCTTGAACACATTTTGTCTTTGACGAGGTATCAGTCTGTTTTACACGAAAAGTTTATCAGTTTGTTAAAAATTCACTTCGCGAATTCTTTTCCACGGGCCACCAGTCTATTGTCTGTTTCACGCGAACAGTGTAGCAGTTTATATTCCCACGCACAATTGTCCACTTCGCCAAAACCGGGCCACTGTCTATTTTGGGCGTACAAAAAGGTCTATCAATTTATTTTTCTGACTATCCACTCCACGATCACTTGTTTATTTTCAAAATCTCGCTTCCGACACCAATTGTAACGTAAATAAACTTAACTTGGTTTAACTAATTTATTTCACACTTAAATCTACAACTTAATTTATATTACTACGCCACTGTATAGCTCGATCGTATGGGCTCGTTCAGACTGTCTGACTCCACTTGAGGGTTGCCTATTTATCTCCGATACAGCATTCTCGATGTTTCGAATTCTGGCAGTTGGCGACCGGCATGTTCCAATTGTTTCCAATATTGACCGTTGTTTTCCGCGGCAGAGCGACTGGATGGTTCTCGAATATCTCCGGGGATGATCTCATCGTTGTCGATGGCAACGCGTGAGGCGACAGGTCCGGCCTAGGTTCGTTACAATAGATGCATCAGTTCTCAATACAAAAGGTTCATCATAGTTGGGATGAAATATTTTTAAATTTTGAATAAATATGTCCTTTAGTTCGGAAAATGCTTTTTCCTGTTCGTCTCCCCATTTCCACTTAACATTCTATTTTAAAAGTGATATTAATGGTAATTCTTTATTACTTAGGTCTGGAATTAATTCTTTAAAATATTTCAATATTCCTAAAAATCCTCTAAGAGTTCTTAAATTATGTGGCCTGACATACTCTCTAATGGTTTTAATTCTTTCAGGATCCATTTCTACACCTCTTTCATTTATTTTGTAACCTAGATAACTAATTTCCTGCTGAAAAAATTCACATTTATCTATATTTATTTTAAGCCCTGCTTCATCTAGTATGTGAAATATTTTTTTCAAATGTTCTTTATGCATTGTTCCATTTCCAGAATATAATAAGATGTCAACAATGTAATGTAAAGCAAAATTTTCATATTTGTCAAGTATTTTATGTAATACTCGTTCTAATGCTGGACAAGCCGATTGTAAACCATATGGAACAACACAAAATCTATATACAACACCTTCTATACAAATACCAGTATAATTTCTAGAATTTTCATGTAGTGGTATTAACCAAAAACTGTGTTTCAAATCAATTTTAGAAAATATTTTTGCATTTGTTATTTTACCAAAAATAGTTTCCATATTTAAAGGAGATTCATATTGTGGAATTGTTATTTTATTCAGTTCTCTAGCATCTAAGCATAATCTAAGCTCACCATTCTTTTTTACAACTACTACGATATGGTTGATGTAATTACTGTTACTTCTTTCTATTATACCTAGTTTTACCATTTTCTCTAATTCTTCTTTAACTTGTTCTCTGTACTCATAAGGAGTGGGATAGTTTTTGATTTGAACTTTTATTTTCTTTTACTTCTATTTTGTGTACATACTCTTTCGCAACTCTTGATTCATACATAATTAACTTATTATATTTATTCAATAATTCATCAATATACCCTTTATATTTATCATAACATTTATATTTCATTTTATTTATTTCATCTTTATCATCATCATAACACTTTCATATTTCCCATTCATACCTTTTGTACACAACATTTTTTTATTTTCACTTATTTCAGTTTTTTCTTCAAAAAATTCAAAACATTTTCCATCCATTTCCATATTTTTTTATAATAGTCAATCTTGGCTTTTACTTTTTCCAGTTGATCAGTACCTATAATTACATCAAACTCCATATCTTTAACTACTAATAGTTGCAATTCAATATTCTTATCATCAATCTCCAATTTTAAATTTACATATTGATTTGATTCCGCTAGTTTTTTACCATTTATACCCACTAAATTTGTTTTTGGCATCTTTACTAAAATATTTTTAACTTTCATGAAATCTTCTAAACAATTTTCTTTAATTAAAGATGCTTCAGAACCTGTGTCAATTAATATTTTTATTATTTTATTTCCTATCTTTCCTTTTAAAATTATTAATCCTATATATTGTTCATTTTCCATATTTTCATCATTCATTATAAATTCAATAGGGTGTTGGTAATTTGTGTTTTCCAGCCTAACATATGGTTTTCCTAGCAAAAATGTTGTTCTATCTGGCTTGTTGTGGGAACATTCATTTGATTGTTTTCCCCATTTCATGATACTTGTCCCTCTCTTTCATGCAAATTTTCAGCTTGGCATCTCCTATTAAATTTATTTCTTTGTTTGGTTGTTATTTATGCAAGAATTATTTTGTGGCTGTCTGTTATAATAAGTCTTTTTCCTTGTTTTGGGTAATTTGATTATTGTTTGTAATTATTTCCATTATTGCTATAATTGTTATTATTATTATCATTGAAATTTTGATTTCTTTGATAGCCTTGAAGTAGTGGGTTTGAGCCGGGACTGGGTCCTCCTCATCCATGACCTTCACCATGACCTTGACCTTGACGCCTAGCCGCCCAATTGCAGCCCATTGCATTTGTTCTTGACCCCCCCACTATAACCTTGAGATGGGGAGGTTGAAGGTCGTGTGACATTGACATTGAAGTGCCCTGGTGATAGATAGTGTGGTGTTTGCATGACCTTGTGTGTAAGAGGGATTCATTTCTCGTTGACCTTGTAACGCTAGTCGATGGGTTAGGGATCGCGCATTCATTTCAGTATGCATGAGAGTGTGGTTCATGACCTTCGAACTAGCATCAGCGTCACAGGTCTACTTTTCATATTCTTCAATCACCCTAACCACTGAGATGATTCATCAATGGGGAGGTGTGCACGGCTTTCGAGCCAACATCAACGTCACAGGTCTATTGATTTTTCAGTGTCTTCGATAACTCTGCGATGATTCAAGGCGATTTGCATGACCTTGGACACTGCGTAATAGGACTATGAATTTTTCGAATATGTGTATTATTAAATCAAATCAAGTGAGAGGGGAGCACATATTGACTTGCATGTTGAATGAGAGAATCATTCCATGTAGGTTGAAGTTTGGTAGATTTGGAAAATGGGCACAATTTCAGAAGTTGAATTATAGTCAACAAAAGAACTTCATCAGCTAGAAGTCAAGTGTATTTTTCATCAGTGGAAACTTATCTCCATAAATTCGCTATGTCTCTTGCGAAAATAGATTTGGAAAAAATTAATTCCTCAATTATTGGTGCGGGGAGCCAAAAAAAAATATGAATTCTAATGAATCTCCCAAACCCTCATATTTTCATAGTTGAAAAACAAGCTATTCAATACGTAGCTAAAAAACAGTTGTCGTTGATCAATGTATCTATTTTTCTTTACCGAAAAAATATGGATGAAACCAATGAGTTCCCCATATAGAATTGTGTTCATACAAAAAATTTCATCATAATTGCTCCATTCAGAAATATCACATTGAGAGGGCATAGAATAAAATTAGTTATATACAACAATTTTCTAAAAGCAATTCCTAGCCCTGAAGATCACATGCATTTTTCAGAGGTGATTTTTCTAAAACTTGAAATAATATTTTTTCGTTAGTTTAAGTGGTGCTAAAAACGAAATGGCGATTCTGGCACCTGTTTAGCAATCGCTATGGCATCGCGACGCTTCATTAACTTGCCAGACCAAGTTAATACCGACAAATATGCACCAGACTAATTTTATAATATTTATTAATGTTTATATTAATATTTTCTAAAGTAACTACTTTTGCAAAGATAACTTCAAAAATATTTTTTTACAATTTCAAAAATTCGTCAGACTGATTTGCAATCGGTTCATAACCTGCTTGTTCCAAAATACTCAATAATAGTATAAAAAATATGAAAATAAAGTATTAACTTTAAAATTCGAAAAAGGTTTCGAAGCCAATTTCACCACGGAATTATTCAAGATCGTGAAAATTAACAGCACATATCCAAAAACATACATTCTCAAAGACATATAGATAAGAATCTCATTCAATGTTGTTTCTATGAAGTTGAATTGGAGAAAACACAAAATCTCAATGTTGGCCGAGAAGATATTGAAGAGTAAAGGAAATAGAGTGTTTGTCAAGTGGCTAGGTTTTTTCCAATGAAAACAATTCACAGATTAAAAAAATGCAAGTGTTTAGCATTTAATGATATTTGGTATCGAAATAAAAAAAATATATTGTAAAATTTGTTTTATTATCATATAAAAAAAATCGTGAGGAAACAACATTACAACAAAAAATCATATACAACATTACAAAAAAAATCATGTACCTAATCACTTTCACTCAAAAGACAATTGTTCAGCTCTTTTTGCCATTCTTCGAGAATTGATGTCATTGCATCATAGGATTGGATCGATTCCAGCCTAGCCATTTCTGCTTGCTTTCGAATGGTGGTGTTGTATTTTCTATCCCTATCCACCCTTTCTTTGATGGCATCAACTTCTTTTGCATTTCAGCAATCTCTTTATCCATTTTATACGCGACTGCAACTTCTCCATCTAATTCTTCATCAGCTTGAGCACACTTTGTGATGGTATTGTTGGATTCAGCGATCTTACGTTTTGCAATATTTCTCTTCTGAGTATAAATTTGCAGTGGCACATGCGAAGCTAGCGATCCAATGGCTGCGGATGTAATTTTCGAAGATGCATCCTTTTTTTTCGAAGTACTCGGCTTCGAACTGTTCAAAGCAGCATCTTGTTTTAGAGTTCGAGTGGTGGCGGTGGGAAGGTCAAGTGTAGTTCTCCTCTTTCGTTTTGGAGGCTGGACCTGAATATCCTGAAGAACTTGGATGACAGGAGCCTTTTCAATGATTTGGTCAGGAATAGAGATCACAGGTGGAGAACTGGTTGGCAATTGAGATATAGAAACATCTTGCAGATCTGGCACCTCAGCCGCACTTATCAAGATGAATTCATCAATATCAAAATTTAAATCCATCATGTCATCGTCCTCTTTTGTTGCTGCTGCTACTTCAACACTGCCATGTTCGTCAGCAGTAAGTAATTTTTCCAAAATACTAATATCGTTGGAATTTATCGTAGTTATAAACTTTAACAAACACCCACACACGTACTACTCGTCGTCTTGAAAAGTGTTGGGAATGATTATGTAAAAAAAAAACTCTACACTTTATAAATATTTTTCCAACACCCCACCCTTTCCCCCAATACTGCAGTGTGCACTTGCACTCGCGCACCCCGATTCGATTTCAAGGTGATCTTGCATTTCTATCGAATGGTTTTCAGTTGACTCAAAAATCAATATCACATAATCTCCTCCCATTCCTCCCCACCTACTGCAGTAAAAGTGTATCATCCCCGATTCGATGTCGAAGTGAGCTTGCATTTCTTTCGAACATTTGTGGCTTACTCAAAAAAAAAATCAAGGTCACCACTTGCATTTCTAACTAAAAAATGATCGAATATTGCATAGCTCATTGGTATAGTATCACACTTTCGCGAGTTAAATGATTAATATAAAGACCGATATGAAAAGTGGGACTTTATTTCTGGAAAATATAAATTTGCTATATAGTTACACGGAAATTCGATTAAAAACCGCGAAAAAAAATATATGGGAATAAAAAAAATGTCAAGTGTACATTTCCAATAATTATATATGCGTCCATTTTTTTGTCAATTTTATCACAAATCAAAATTATTATTCATCATTGCATGTACATACATCCTGCGGTTTTATCAAAAAACAGTGCAATATCAAACATTCAACAATAGTAGTAGTACCGCAATATGACATACTAACGTTTACTGGAACAATATGGATGTTACAAAAAGTGATTCCCAAAATCTTCCAAGAGAAATAACAGAGCAACCATTCTTAAACTTGTTATTATGGATTAGAAAAAAAACATATTAATTCCCAATGATCAAAATACATGAATTCCATAATCACTAAAGTTCGTATGATTTTAACCACTCTTGCATATTACAGAAAGAATATTTTTAAACAACTTGTCAGCGAAAAATTCCAAATTCCAAATTTCATAATCATTCTTGACTGTGGGCATATATTAGAATGAATATGTATGGATTTGATATGTGACAAATGAACTTTGATAATGACAATATTATCTTTTATTGAGGTTTTTGCTTCATGATATCAATTGTTATTTGAGATATGGAAAAATATATTACTCGATTGGACTGACGCTCATCATTGCTATTATCAATTGTCGACTAATGCATGGATTCGTTTCATTCTATTCTACGATATTTTGACATAGAAAATATGATGTTGTTTTTCTAAATTTCTCGATTGTGAGAATTGAATTGAAAGGATGATATTTTTTATGAAATAAGAAGTTGATTCTCGAATCGAGGTAGTGGCTATAGGATTTAGTTGTAGATTACTATTTCATTGTTTTTTGGCTTATAAGATCTTTGATATTTGGTGCAAAAATATGAACTTGGTTTGGGCATTTATCAATTATGAGGAATAATGTGGAGTTCAGTAATGACACTATTGTAGGCTTCGCTCCATTGTATTCAATGATATCGAAATGTGAAAAATGTAAAATTAATTATTTCTCGAGTGATTGGAGGAATTACGGGTATTTCTATTATTCTTTAAAAAAAAGGCTGAATAAATAATATTACACTCTCACTGGAGAAGATTTGATTGGATATGTACCTACACATATCAGAATGAATTCGATTGAATAGTGAACGTTTCATGTATCATAGAAGGAAAGCAAAATACCGCAAGAATTATTGATGGAGATTATGAACACATCAACCTGATCGAAAAATCGATACACACTTCCCACATCACAAAAAAAGACCATTTCATTCATATATTTCCACGAGGAGTCGACAATTTCATCTCAAACTTTGAACATTGACGAAAAAAATTAAGTTTTATGAAGTTGACAGTCTGAGTGTAACATATTTCAGAATAGCTATAGAACAACTGAGTAACAAATAGGAATATCGCAAATTTTCCCATTGCTTTCTTGTGAATAATCAATGGAAGTATATTACATTGAATGTATTTCTGATATGATATACAATTCTAGCCAACTTCATAATCATCAATATTAATTGAAATGAAGATCACTATATACATCTTGGATTTTGAAGGGTAAAATTATGGGAATTTTTCAATCCACTCATCTTGCTAATATTCACACTCATATAGTCTAGCCATAATTCATTGCATATCGTAACTATCTATTCCATCTTTTATCAAATAATTGAATATTGTATCTGAAGAGTACTGGAAAATTCTCATACATGGAGAAACATGAATTCTAAATTTTAAATTTAGGTAATTTCCATGTTATTTCTTATTATAATATTCAGTGAGCTGTGAGGCTATACCTTCGTCAGTGAAATATATTGCTAGTTGATTTCTGAATAATACTAGCGATCAATATGATTCATATGTTCTCATGATAAAAAAAGGAGCACATTATTCACATATAATATTGAAATCTACTCACACATAATACATATTATGTCGAACTCACTAAAACAATTGGTTCGCACAATATCTACTAACACATAATACATATTATGTCGAACTCACTAAACCAATTGTTTTGCACAAAAATTTGTGGAATATATCACTGTAAAATATCTGCGCTAAACACGATGATTCAACACTGAACTAATATCGATTTCTGCTAAACTGAGACTGAAAGGACTTTTTCATTTATTTGCCAAAACTCAATGTATAATAGTTAGTTACAATGAAGGGAAGGTTGGTCGTTTGTTCGAAGAATGGTGCGTTGACCAACATATCTAATTGACGAGCCTATTGTGCAATTTTTACCATTGATGTGAATGCAATTATCAATATTTTGTCTAAACGGTACAGCCGGTGTTTGTCAGATACATATTGAATGGATTGTTTTTCAACTAGGGGGTGGAAATATGAGGGTTTGGGTGAATAATTATTATTATATTTCATTAATTTTATTCCAAGATATGGGTAGATATGTTTTTGATATGGTAATTGCATCAGTAGAATCATATTCGAATCACATTTGCCTACATCTTCACAGAACATTTAGGGACTTCATCTTGAGGGAAGCAATGATTCAGAATGGTTGGTGTCGTCTTCATTGAAATGAGAGCTCAAACTCTCGATGATTGAATATCGATTGATTTGATCCAATACTGACTTGAATAATGTATGTCGGAAACTGAAACAAAAAAGAATTGTCAATATATTCCATTGATATTGAAATAATAATTTGACTTACGTGTAGAAATATTCCAATGAAGAGTTGTTGAACGCATTTTTTTTATTGAGGAACTAGCTCTACATAAATCACTATATTCTAACGAAAAAAAATATTTTTATTCAATGAAATTGAATTCGACAAGAATTCGAGTCCTCGAACTAGATGACGCTTGAACACTTTGCCCCAAGTATTTAATTGGTTAGCTAAGATTTGAATAGAATATTATTATCATCATGTAATGTCATTGAGAAATACACTCACTGAATTGACTTCTAGTTGATGTAGTTCTTTTGATGACTATAATCCAACTAATTTTGAAACACATCAAGAGTCAAGGTCAAATTCAAAAAATTACTTTTTTTCTGTTGAGTAGTTGAGTTGTTTAACTTAATGTAGTGGGACGGTGTTTTGCCTCCTATAAAAAAAAAGGATGCGTTGGTGAGAATTCAAAAAAGAAAGTGTGATTTAGCCAAGTGGTAGTTGAGTTAGTGTATTTTTTCAGTGTGAATAATCTATATATATATATATATATATATATATAATATATAAAAGAAAAAAGGTAGATCAAGGAATAAAACGAAGTTCAAAGTTACTACATTAGCGTTGTTTAAAATTCTATTAATATAAATGTGTGCTCTATATGGTGAGACAAGTGGAATATATATATTTATATATATATATATATATATATATATATATATATTAATATATATATATATATATATATATTTTTTTTAATTTAAAAAAAAATTTTAAAAAAAATTTTAACAGAAATCTTCCCTTCCAATGAATAAACCTTTCATTATAAAAAGTATCACCGTTTATACCATCCGATTCGATAGATCGATTTCTTCAACATTACAGGAAGATTATGAATGTTATTCATTCAAATCATGTTTGCCTAAAGGTATTGCAAACCAATTCAAAGATAGTGATGTAGTTTGCATCAATGCTTCTGGTGTCAAGTATACACTCACATATTTGGAGAAAAGTTCACAAATTTCAGAAGATTCAAGAACATGAACTCTGGTGAAATTTGACTCCCTAGGAATTCAACATTTTTTACATACTCCAATAGTTTATTTAAAGTTGAGACTTAGTAAAGTAGTTTAATGTAAAATATAGATATTCCATTTTTATTTTTTTTTGAAAGATACATTAGAGCATTTTTTATCAAAACTTTATTTTGTGTAAGTACTACTAGTGAAACCTCCGATGGACAATAATTCAATTATTTCAGACCTTTCAATATGTGGACGCTCTACTCTAGTCAAAGTTTGATCAAAGTCGTGGATATACCTTCATCCATTGAAAGACTGCATTCCTACTTCAATACATTGAGTTGGGATGCCCTCCATGCTAATGAATTATGACCTGAATGTTTGCTTCGATGAAGATGAAGTTCGAAGGTGTTCGCAAAAACATGAGCAGTATAACTCTGGTGCGTATCTTTGTGAGAAATTTGGTGAAGGAGATATGGACTTGTACCAATTTTGTGAGGAAATGGTCAAATGCGATCTGAAAGGATATCTCCACGATCTGTTACCGCACCTACCTGATGACATCATCCAGAAATATGAACTGCCCCATATCGATGATGAAGATAAAGACAATGATGACAATGATGACTCATTGAATTGAGACATTATCAAATTGTAAACAATATGTCAAATAAAACTCAATCCTCCATAAAAGACATTTATTTATTTATCAATCTCAACAGTGACACATCAGTTTGCTAATCTAACCTAATCTTGCATCATAACAGGTATTTCATGACTTAACCTATCCTAAAACTTATCTTGTACCCCACGATATTTCAATAATAAGTCAATTGGTGATTTTAACGCATCTTGTGTGAATTCATAATGAAAAAATATATACTTCTCCGTATACGTACATTGTTGCAGCTTTTTTGGCATAGTGCATGAAATGAAGCAAAAATTTTACCTTGGAGATACAGAGATTGTATTTTGTCTATAATAGTTTTAATCAAGCAAAGCGCTTTCGGTCAACGGAAGGGGGAGATTGATTCCCTCTCTGATGATAGCTCAGAAGCTTTTACTGTGTACTTTCAACACTTATTTTCGTTATATATATATATATATATATATATATATATATATATATATATATATATATATATATATATATATATATATATATATATATATATATATATATGTATATCATCCCCTCTGACTCATGAGCATGTATTGAAGATGAGGCCATCGATGACGCGTCGCGATGCCATGTCGACGCCATATCGACGCCATCGATGACGTGTCGCAAAGTCGACGTATTCATTGACGAAGTGCAATGAATGATTTAGTCTTATCGAATTGAGATATCAAGAATGTACGAAACTGTCGAATCCATTGTGATATCATCCATTACATACTTTTCGATCTCCATCGATGACAAGGAATCCATACTGATCATCCCAACATTTCACGCACATCATTTTGAAATTGCGACATCAATTCTCGAAGAATGGCAAAAAGAGCTGAACAATTGTCTTTTGAGTGAAAGTGATTAAGTATATGATTTTTTTTGTAATGTTGTATATGTTTTGTTTTTTTGCTGTTATGTTGTTTCCTCACGAGTTTTTTCATATGATAATGAAACAAATTTTACGAAATATTTTTTTCATTTCGATACAAAATATGATGAAATGCTAGAAACTTGCATGTCGACGCCATCGATGACGCGTTGCGATGCCATGTCGACGCCATATCGACGCCGTCGATGACGTGTCGCGACGTCGACGTATTTATTGTAGTGACCTTGACGAAGTGCAATGAATGATTTAGTCTTATCAAATTGAGATATCAAGGATGTACGAAACTGTCGAATCCATTGTGATATCATCCATTACATACTTTTCGATCTTTATCGATGACAAGGAATCCATACTGATCATCCCAGCATTTCACGCACATCATTTTGAAATTTCTTTGAATGTTACATCGGGTGAGCTGTGAATTCATTTCGTCTTGTTTGAAATTTATAATGGAGTTGGTATTGCCATGCAGCAGCTGTTTGGGAACTCGTGAATAGGTATATGCAAGATAGAAACAATATTTGTGACGTTCCATACAAAAATATGATTGAATTATATTCAGTTTCATATTATCAAAAATGAACACTGAATTTGGTTTGGTCTCAGAGGGTTGCACAATGTCTGCATTTTTACTGAATGTGAAGAAACTCAATCCTTTGATTGGTGCCAATACATTGTGCAAGTATTCATATTTTGCTTGATTCAATGACTCTGAATAGAGATGCACGTTTGCAAAACGCAATACTTGTGGATGTGTAAGTTTCAGTCGTAGTTTGAGCTTTTGCATTGAGATTTGGGAAATGGAAGCAAAACATTTTTAAGACGACCCTCATCTTTATTACATGCTCATGAGTCAGAGGGGATGATATACACATATATATATAGATATATATACACACACACATATATATATATATATATATATATATATATATATATATTATATATAACGAAAATAAGTGTTGAAAGTACACAGTAAAAGCTTCTGAGCTATCATCAGAGAGGGAATCAATCTCCCCCTTCCGTTGACCGAAAGCGCTTTGCTTGATTAAAACTATTCTAGACGAAATACAATCTCTGTATCTCCAAGGTAAAATTTTGCCATTTCTGCACTATGCCAAAAAGCTGCAACAATGTACGTATACGGAGAAGATTTTTTCATCATGAATTCACACAGATGCGTTCAAATCACCAATTGACTTATTATTGAAATATCGGGGTACAAGATAAGTTTTAGGATAGTTGAGTCATGAAAATACCTGTTGGACAGAAGGTTAGATTAGCAAACTGATGTGTCACTGTTGAGATTGATAAATAAATAAATGTATTTTATGGAGGATTGAGTTTTATTTGACATATTTTTTACAATTTGATAATGTCTTTATCTTCATCATCGATATGGGGCAGTTCATATTTCTGGATGATGTCATCAGGTAGGTACGGTAACAGATCGTGGAGATATCCTTTCAGATCTCATTTGACCATTTCCTCACAAAATTGGTACAAGTCCATATCTCCTTCACCAAATTTCTCACAAAGATACGCACCAGGATTATACTGCTCATGTTTTTTTGCAACCTGAACTTCATCTTCATCGAAGCAAACATTCAGGTCATAATTCATTGCATGGAGGGCATCCCAACAATGTATTGAAGTAGGAATGCAGTCTTTCAATGGATGAATGTATATTGAATTATTGTCCATCGGAGGTTTCACTAGTAGTACTTACACAAAATACAGTTTTGATAAAAAATGCTCTAATGTATCTTTCAAAAAAAAAATAGAATATCTATATTTTACATTAAACTACTTTACTATGTCTCAACTTTAAATAAACTATTGGAGTATGTAAAAAATGTTGAATTCCTAGGGTGAGTCAAATTTCACCAGAGTTCATGTTCTTGAATCATCTGAAATTTGTGAACTTTTCTCCAAATATGTGATGTATACTTGACACCAGAAGCATTGATGCAAACTCATCACTATCTTTGAATTGGTTTGCATACCTTTAGGAAACATGATTTGAATGAATGATATTCATAATCTTCCTGTAATGTTGAAGAAATCGATCTATCGAATCGGATGGTATAAACGTGATACTTTTTATAATGAAGGTTTATTCATTGGAAGGGAAGATATTGTTTTCTGTTCCAAAATTTTCACCTTTTGCAAAATTATTGATCTGATTATTTCCAAATCTACTTCAGTAAGAGACATAGTAAAACTTACGATATATATACATATATATATATATATATATATATATATATATATATATAATATATATATAATATATATATATATATATATATATATATATAATATATATATATATATAATATATATATATATATATATATATATATATATATATTCCTTGTCACACCATATAGACACACATTTATATTAATAGAATTTTAAACAACGCTAATGTGATTGTAGTAATTCTGAACTTCGTTTTATTCCTTGATCTACCTTTTTTCTTTTATATATTATATTATATATATATATATATATATATATATATATATATATAGATTATTCACACTGAAAAATCACTAACTTCAACTACCAGTTAGCTAAATCACACCTTTGAATTCTCACCAACGCATCCATCCTTTTATGGAGGCAAAACACCGCCCACTACATTAGGTTAAACAACTCAACTCAACAGAAAAAAATGATTTTCAGATTTGACCTTGACTCTTGATGTGTTCAAAATTAGTTGATTATGATCATCAAAGACTACATCAACTAGAAGTCAATTCAGTGAGTGTATTTTTCAATGACATTACATGATGATAATAATTTCTATTCAAATCTTAGCTAACCAATTAAATACTTGGGGCAAAGTGTTCAAGCGTCATCAAGCGTTCATTGAATAAAAATATTTTTTTTCGTTAGAATATAGTGATTTATGTAGAGATAAATCCTCAATAAAAAAAATGCATTCAACAACTCTTCATTGGAATATTTCTACACGTAAGTCAAATTATTATTTTGATATCAATGGAATATATTAACAAATCTTTTTTGTTTCAGTTTCCGACATACATTATTCAAGTCAGTATTGATAAATCAATTTCCGACATACATTATTCAATCTGTGGAGATGTAGGCAAATGTATTCGAATATGATTCTACGATGCAATTACCATATCAAAACATATCTACCCATATCTTGGAATAAAATTAATGAAATATAATAATTATTACCCCAACCCTATATTCCACCCCTAGTTGAAAAACAATCCGTCAATATGTATCTGACAAACACCGGCTGTACAGTTGGAAAATATTGATAATTGCATTCACATCAATGGTAAAATTGCACAATGACAAATCAGTTAAGTGTAGTCGCACCATTCTTCGAACAAACGACCAACCTTCCCTTCATTGTAACTTACTATTATACATTGAGTTTTGGCAAATAAATGAAAAAGTCCTTTCAGTCTCAGTTTTAGCAGAAATCGATATTAGTTGTGTTGAATCATCGTGTTTGGCGCAGATATTTTCCAGTGATATATTCCACAAAATTTTTGTACCAAAACAATTGTTTTAGTGAGTTCGACATAATATGTTTATGTGTGGTAGATTTCAATATTATATGTGAATAATGTGCTCCTTTTTTATCATGAGAACATATGAATCCATATTGATCGCTAGTATTATTCAGAAATCAACTAGCAATATATTTCACTGACGAAGGTATAGCCTCACAGCTCACTGAATATTATAATAGAAATAACATGGGAATTACCTATATTTAAAATTTAGAATTCATGTTTCTCAAAATTCAAATAGAATTGGTGAATTTTGGGGAAAATATGAATAATAAGATGAGTGGATTGAAAAAATTTCCCAATAATTTTACCCTTCAAAATCCAAGATGTATAGTGATCATCATTTCAATTAATATTGATGATTATAAAGTTGGCTGGAAAGTATATCATATCAAAAATATATTCAATGTAATATACTTCCATTGATTATTCACAAGAGAAGGGGAAAAAATTTGCGATATTCCTTTTTTTTACTCAGTTGTTCTATAGCTATTTGAAATATTTACACTCAGACTGTCAACTTCATAAAATTTAAATTTTTTTCGTCAATGTTCAAAGTTTGGTTAAATTGTCGACTCCTCTGAAAATATATGAATGAAATGGTTTTTTTTTTTGTCATGTAGGAAGTGTGTATCGTTTTTTTCGATCAGGTTGATGTGTTCATAATTTCCATCAATAATTCTTGCGGTATTTTGCTTTCCTTCTAATTACATGGAAACGTCCACTATTCAATGGGGTTTCTGATATGTGTAGAACATACCCAAATCAAATCTTCCCCAGTGAGAGTTAATATTATTTATTCACCCTTTTTTAAAGAATAATAGAAATACCGTAATTCCTCCAATCATAGAAATAATTAATTTTCCACATTTGTTTCTTTGGGAATACAATGGGAAGCCACAATAGTGTCATTACTGAACTCCATCATTATTCCTCATAATTGATAAATGCCCAAACCAAGTTCATATTTTTGCACCAAATATAAAAGATCTTAAAAGGCAAAAACAATGAAATAGTAATCTAAAACTGAAATCCTATCCCGCCACCCGATCCGAGAATCAACTTTTCGTAAAAATATGTTTTAAATTTCCCAAATTCTCCATAGAAATTTAGAAAAACAACATCATATTTTCTTGTCAAAATATCGTGGGAATAGAGATGAAACGAATCCATGAAAAACCAAAATTTTTAATGCATGTCGGCGTCGGTCAATCGAGAAAACCTTATTTTTTCCATTCTCAAAAAACAATTGATTCCCCAGGACAAAACCTAAAATAAAAAATTATTGTCATTATCCTTCATGTTCACATATCAAACCCAAAATATTCATTCTAATATACCCACGTCAAAAGTTAGAAATTTGAAAAATTTTAATTTTCCTGACAAATTTATTTAAAATATTCCTTTCTTGATAAAAAGAGTGGATAAAATACGAACTTTGTTTAGTTCATGTATTTTGATTATTGAATTAATATGGTTTTCCAATCCCTAATAACGAGGGTTTAAAAATGGTTTGCCTTCTTGGAAAAATTTTGGAATCACTTTTTAAAATCAATTTTTCCGGGAAACGAAAAAATGTCATGGTACTACCCTTTGGGGGAAAGTTTGGTATTGGGACTGTTTTGATAAAACGCAGGAGAAAATTACTTTTTCAATAATGAATAATAATTTTTTTGTTTAAAAAGAAAAGTGGACCTTTTTGGATAATGTACCCCTTTACATTTTATCATCGTTTTGTTCCCATATATTTTCGCGGGTTTTTAAACGAATTTTCCTCAATAATGAAAATTTATATTTTCAAAAAAAGTCACTTTTCATATCGGTCTTTATAATTTTATTCAACTTTTGGGGAATTTATCTATATCAATAAGTTATGCAATATTTGGTCTTTTTTTGGGTTTGAAATGCAAATGGTGACCTTGTTTTTGTTTGATAAGCCACAAATTTTGAAAAAAAGCAGCCCCACTTCGACATCGATCGAGGATACTTTACTGCGGGGGGTGGGAGAATGAAGAATTATGATTTGATTTGAGTCCAACCATTCGATAAATGCAGATCCGAAATCGAATGGTCGCGGTCAAGTGCACTCGTATTGGGGAAAGGTGGTGTTGAAAATATTTATAAAGTGGAGAGTTTTACATAATCATTCTCCGGGGCCCCGGGAGTACGTGTGTGGTTTGTTAGGTTTCTTTGATAAATTAACGATATTAATTTTGGAAAAATTACTTTTGCTTAGAACATGGCGTGAACAGAACATCAAAGGACGATGACATGATGTTTAATTTTTTTATATTGATGTTCATCTTGATAGTGCCCGGGGAGTGCCGAAACTAGATGTTTTATCTCTCCAACAGTTCCCTGTCTTCTGACCAAAAACATTGAAAAGGATC
>JAFIRS010007709.1:0-22632 GCA_018342105.1 Gonioctena quinquepunctata | reverse complement strand
CGGAAGGAGATTTTGAAAATAAACAAGGATCGTGGAGTGGATAGTCAGAAAATAAATTGATAGACCTTTTGTACCCCCAAAAAATAGACAGTGGCCCGGTTTTCGCGAAGTGGACAATTGTGTGGAATATAAACTGATACACTGTTCGCGTGAACAGAAAATAGACAGTGGCCCGGTTTTCGCGAAGTGGACAATTGTGCGGGAATATAAACTGATACACTCTTCGCGTGAAACAGACAATAGACTGGTGGCCCGTAGAAAGAATTCGCGAAGTGAATTTTAACAAACTGATAAACTTTTCGTAAAACAGACTGATACCTCGTCAAAGACAAAATGTGTTCAAGAAAAGTGCGCCTTGCGGATTTGAAGGTAGCGGAATTGAAACAGGAATTGAGGAAAGGAACTAGAAACAACGGGTAAAAAGCAAGTACTCCAGGAAAGACTTGCAGAAGGACTTATACAAGAAGGTGAGGACCCGAAACATTTTTATTCGAAGTTCCCCGGGAGGATTTGAGTTTGGTAATGAATAAACTCGAAGAAACTACTAAATCCGTGAAAGAAGAACTGCAACAAAATTCGAGGACTTTGAAGAAAATGCTAGAAATCTGAGAGAAGCTTGAAGAATTTAGAAATCTGAAGAGAAGCTTCAAGAAAATTCAGAATTTGAAGAGAAGCTTCTAGAAAATTCAAGAAGCTTAAGAAAATGCTAGAAATCTGAAGAGTTGAAGAAAATTCTAGAAATCTGAAGAGAAGCTTGAAGAAAATTTAGAATCTAAGAGAAGCTTCTAGAAAATTCAAGAACCCTGGAAGAAAATGCAAGAAGCCTGGAAGAGAAGTTCCGGAAACACAGAACCAAAAGAATTGTGGTGTGGCTAATTTTCTAGAAGAAAGAATGGGAACCGTTGAGACAGAGATAGATAAAATTAGGGAGCAAATGAACACGGAGGTAGATAAAATCAAAGATGGGTCGAGGCAGAAATGGACAAAATAAAGGAAACGATCAGTAAGCTGGAAAAACGAATTAATAGTGCGCCCTCCACAGAGATGGTTAACGAAAATGCAATGCTGGACTTGAGTTTGAATTTGGGATAAAGTTCAAGAGGGTATAAAGATGTCAAGGTCATTTCAGAAATAGGAAGCTTCCATGAAGCCGCCTCAGTTCGACGGAAAACTCCATGGGCAAATTACCGCCGGCAGTCTGAAGCAGCGGCCAAAGCAAACGGATGGAATGCAGGGGAAAGAGCTGTAGCACTGACACTTGCATTACGTGGAGAAGCGACAAATATTCTACAAACTCTACCGCCCAAGAACAGGAGGACTATGATCAGCTGATTAAACATCTAGAATTACGATATGGCCAGGCCCATTTGGAACACGTATACCACTCCCAACTGAAAAATCGCTGCCAGAAATCGGGCGAATCCTTACAAGAATTCGAAGCTGACATTGCACGCTTGGTTCGTCTCGCATATCCAGCCACACCGGAAAATGTAATGGAGCGATTAGCGGTTCAGGCATTCTTGGATGGACTCCGTGACCAAGAAACCAGACAAGCGTGATATTAGCTTGTCCAACACATCTCGTAGACGCACTGGCACGCGCTTTGGAATTCGAAGCAGCAAAACAATAATGCAAAGCCAAAATAAAGTTCAACATTGAGGAAGACTCACAGGAGCCCGCTAACTGGAAGCTGCCATAAGAAAAGTGATGAAGGAAGTGTTGCCTGAGAAAGACAGATAAGATGCTGGGAATTGTTAAAATTGACATTGCGTAGCAAATGTCCAACATTCATCGACTCCGATGCAGGAAAACCAAAAAAGGTCGACGAGAAGGACAATCGTCGGCATGTGTCCGAAGCCCCGGTTAACAACGCATATGTCGCTATCCTTCAACGACAGAACAAAGGTGTCTTCGTAGACGGTCTCATCAATAACGAGCCTTGCACCATGCTCTAGATACAGGTGCGACTAGACAATTCCGCCTTCCTTTGCCAGAACACCGGAACGGATTGAACTGACAACTTGAAGCTACGCACAGCAACAGGGGAGCCAGCTACTGTATATGGCGAGCTACCGATTGAAATAATTTTGGGCAGCACTAAAGTGAAACATCAGGCACTTGTAGCGGACATCGAAGACGATGCAATCATCGGAATGGACATCATGAATTCCAGAGGGTTTGAATTAGATTTCAAAGACGGCGTCCTACGTGTCAACGGAGAAGAGCTGGTGCTTCATGGGAGAAGTGAAGAGTTGATCCGTTGTTGTTGGCTGAAGATGTAAGCGTACCTGAGAGGGCTGAAACCATTCTGGAGGCTCGCCTGGACGGGAGTGCGAGCAGTGGAGACGTGGTGATGTTCGAGCTCAAACTTCATGATGAGAAAATTGGGACGAGGGATTGCACTAGGGAAGACCTTGTTGCTGCTGACAAATGTGTGCCGGTAAGGTCATGAATGTCAATTATTTTCCAGTGACCTTGCAGAAAGGAACAATATTGGGGCACTGCTCGTCAGTTTCAGTGATCCGGAGGTACGAGGTACGATTAGCCAATCCAACAACTTGCCCACAGAACTAGAAAAATTAGTTGCCATCTCTTCCAAAGACATAAAACCAGCCAACAGCCCAAACTAAGAGATTTAGTCAAAAGACCAAGACATCTTCGATACCGGACAAGGAAAAGGGGTCGAACTAATGTGGTCCAGCACAAGATTGATACTGGGGTGCCGACCGATCCGGCAATCAGCAAGAAGACTTCCTCTGCCAAAAAGGAAGAGGCTGACAAAATAGTCAGCGATATGGGAAAAGAAGGAGTTATCGAACCATCTGACAGTCCCTGGTCCTTCCAGTCGTACTGGTGAAGAAAAGGATGGATCGACACGCTTTTGTAGACTATCGCCAACTTAATAATGTCACGAAGAAGGACAGTTACCCCTCCCGAGAATAGATGACACCCTAGACACGTTGGCTGGTTCCACGATTTTCTCGACCCTTGATCTGAAGAGTGGATACTGGCAAGTAGAACTGGCTCAGGAAGATCGAGAAAAGACTGCTTTTACCATCGGCTCAGGATTGTGGCAGTTTACCGTTATGCCATTCGGCTCTGTAATGCTCCCGCCACATTCGAAAGATTGATGGAGACAGTCTGAAAGGACTCTCATGGAACACGTGTCTAGTGTATCTCGACGACATAATTGTGGTCGGCAGATCGTTGAGGACCACGTGAAAACTTGGAGGAAGTATTCCTGCGACTGAGGAACTCCGGATTGAAGCTGAGCCCTAAGAAATGCCATCTGTTCCAAAAGAAGTACGATACCTCGGCCACGTTGTCTCTGGGGAAGGAGTAGCAGTGGATGACCAGAAGATCAAAGCTGTTAAGGATTGGCCCATCCCAAAGACATTCACCAACTTCGAAGTTTCTTGGTTTATGCACATACTATCGCCGATATGTGCTGATTCGCCATCATCGCTAAACCACTGACCAGGCTCACGGAGGGCCAAACAAAGTTCCAGTGGTCCGAAGAATGTCAAGACTCATTCAGGAAGCTGAAAGGAGCTTTGATCAACGCACCTGTACTGAGCTATCCCCACCCAAAGAGAAATTCATTTTGGATACGGACGCCAGCAACGTGGACTTGAAGCTGTCCTATCTCAGATCCAGGAGGGACAGGAGGAGGTCATTGGTTATTTCAGCAAGACGCTTAGCAAACCAGAGCGCAATTACTGTGTCACCAGGCGAGAGCTGTTAGCTGTTGTAAAGGAGTGGAGCACTTCTACAAGTACGTGTATGGAAGAAGATTCCTGCTGAGAACTGACCATGCAGCTCTCAAATGGCTCTTACAGTTCAAAAATCCTGAGGGTCAAGTAGCACGTTGGGTCGAGAGACTCCAAGAATTCGATTTCGAGATCGAACATCGAGCCGGAACTAGCCATAAGAATGCAGATGCCTTGTCGCGAAGACCATGTCCAGATGATTGCCTACATTGAGCAGAAGAGAAAGAAGCAACACTTTGTAGAACCGCGGCAATGGATGACAACTGAATGACAGCAAGATCCAGAAAGACCAAGAGAAAGACCCGACCTTGGCTCAGTTGTCAGCTGGAAGAAGGGCAATCGAAGACCATCATGGCAGGAAGTCGCAGGTTACTCGCCGGCTGTTAAGTCCTATTGGGCACAATGGAACTCTCTTATTCTGGACAATGGGATCCTGAAACGTGTGTTGAGGCCGATATTGGTGGGGAAGACAGACGCCAAATAATTGTTTCCAGGAACAGAAGAGAGGAAGTGCTGCGGGAAATCCATGATGGAGTCGCTGAGGACATCTGGGAGTGACGAAGACCCTGCAGAAAGTAGAGGCAACGGTTTTACTGACCAATTGTCAAGCTGACGTCCAGGACTGGTGCAGAAAGTGCGCTGTATGCGCTGCTAGCAATGGACCTCGAATACGACCCAAGGCCCCGATGCGTCAGTACAACGTAGGCAGCCCGTTCGAGAGAATCGCCATTGACATCGCCGGCCCGTTTCCCGTATCCGACCACGGGAATAAATACATCCTTGCGGCAATGGACTACTTCAGTAAGTGGGCGGAAGCCTATGCCCTGCCCAACCAGGAAGCCATCACCGTCGCCGACGTCTAGGTGAAAGAGTGGATATGTCGATTCGGTATTCCAATGGAGCTGCACTCGGATCAAGGCAGAAATTTCGAATCCAACCTGTTCCAAGAAATATGTCTCTTGCTGAACATCCGCAAGACAAGAACCACGGCCCTACATCCGCAGTCCGATGGAATGGTGGAACGGATGAACAGGACGATCAACCGCCACTTGTCCAAGGTTGTCTCTGACCATCAAAGAGACTGGGACCAGTATCTTTATTTGTTCCTGATGGCCTATCGATCCGCAGTACACGAATCAACCGGTCAAACTCCTGCTAGTATTATAATGGGCCGAGAACTGCGACTGCCTTGTGACCTGAAGTTTGAGATACCGCCAGGACAGGACACTGCGGGAGAGGACTACGTCAGCAAACTTCGGCAGAGAATGGACGACATCCACGAACGAGTCCGGTTGAACATCCAGAGTGCCAGCGATAAAATGAAGAAGACCTATGACATCAAGGCCGACGCTGGAGGGTTTAAGGTTGATGACCTGGTTTGGCTGTACAACCCCAAACGTCGTCGTGGACTATCACCAAAGTTACGGAACCCGTGGGAAGGCCCGTATAAAATCGTGAAAAGGATAAACGACCTTGTGTACCGAATCCATAAGCCACCCCGAGGGAAACCAAGGGTCGTCCATTTCAACAGGTTGGCCCCTTACGCTGGAAACCATGACCAAGTTCGCACCCTCAAGCCATCGGAGGATGATATGACGTTCGAGAAGTTTATGTCCCTTGATTCAAACGGGCAGAAAGTTCTACATGGGTTACTAGAGAGGAGTCACGAGACCTTTCGAGGTGCCTGCTGACTACGCACTAGCGCACTGTGTTGCAGAAGATCTTCGAATGTCCAGGGGCATCGCCGTAGTGTTCTCCAAGAAATTTGGTCAACTCCAAACACTGCGGGAGCAGAATCCAGAAGTTGGTGGGTGCTACAGTTGAAGAAAGGCCAGAGAAACATCTACTACCCAGTTACCAGAGGCATTCCTAAGATAAACCGTCCTATGAAGATGTCTGGAAGAGTCTCACCAAACTAAGAGATACTATGGTGGACCAGAATCGGGATCTAGCAATTCCAAAATTATCCTGTGGTATTGATGGGTTGGACTGAGAGTCATAAGAAGCATGCGGAGGCGATATTCAGATCCAGCGGCGTCAAGATTTTGGTTTGCTGTAACCCTCTTCCACGACGATCATGAAGACCGTGGAGTGTTACTTCCATCGAACTTCTACGGTGCAGATATGGGGAGTCATGCAGATATCGTCACACTCCAAGGATGAAATTTTCGGGACGAAATGTCTTTAAGAAGGGGGCAATGTAACGAACCTAGGCCGGACCTGTCGCCTCACGCGTTGCCATCGACAACGATGAGATCATCCCCGGAGATATTCGAGAACCATCCAGTCGCTCTGCCGCGGAAAACAACGGTCAATATTGGAAACAATTGGAACATGCCGGTCGCCAACTGCCAGAATTCGAAACATCGAGAATGCTGTATCGGAGATAAATAGGTAGCCCTCAAGATGGCACGGAGAGTCTGAACGAGCCCATACGATCGAGCTATACAGTGGCGTAATATAAATTAAGTTGTAGATTTAAGTGTGAAATAAATTAGTAAAAACCAAGTTAAGTTTATTTACGTTACATTTATAACCCGGGACTACTGAAATCAGAAGAGAATGCGGCTACAAAAACTTCAAAATTCTTGCATCAGACTCATCACAGGCACAAGAAGACGGGAACATGTTTCACAGCATCTTAAAAATCTTGGTTGGCTCAATATGGAGGCCAGGTGCATATTCCATTCCGCTTCGATCTTCCACAAAATCATTACAACTGGAAAGCCACCTTACCTATTCAGAAAGTTATCTTTCAGAACAGATATACACAATCTGAACTTGAGATTTAGGAATAACCTGACTGCGCCTAAACACAGAACTTCTTTCTTCCGTGGCTCCTTCTCGTATCAGATTGTTCGCTTATACATCCGGTTACCGACTGAATTTGAATCATTTTCACTCAATACGTTCAAGAAAAAACTGAAACAATACATATTTAATCGAAAACAGCTTCCCGTATATTGAAATATGATATAAAACGAACTTGAATTGGCACACCCCTGTTTTCAACTTCTATGAATATTTTCGTAATGATTTCCTGCAATATTTTATTTTATATTTCCTATATTTTTGTTCTTTTTTTATTTTTATTGTTTTTATATTTTTTATTTTATTTTATTTTTGTAATGAATATTTTGAAATTAAGCATGATCATGAATATATTTTGATGGTTGGATGCAATGATGTTCATGCGCAGATATTGAATCCTGCCTTTTGTTAGGTTCTATGTACAGAGTACCTAGGTATGTAACCTTACAATAAAAGCATTTATTATTATTATTATTATAAAAGTGTGATGCTTTTTTTCACCATGACCAAAAAAACAAGCATAAAAAGAACTTTTTTAGTTGGAACTTGTAAAATTTGGGAATATAGAAATTAAATGATTCTCGAGAATGTATTGAAGAATTTTCTGGGGCTCTAAATAGTTTTGTTCATCTAAGTAATTATAATTTTATACTTATACACTGTTTATCGGTTTTCCAAAATATGCAAAAATCAAATTCGTTAATAATGTCAGTAGAAAAATCGAATTAAACGGTTTTCTTCACATAAAGGATTCAATATAAAATTGAACCAGAAAATGGTAGATTATCAGGTGAAAAACAACTACTTTCCTGGCAAATACCACGCAGAACGTTGAATGATATTCACCTGAAAATCCATGCATACTTCCATATAATATCAATGGACATTGAATGCAAATGTTTCTTTCTGATAAGCTCGATTATGTTTAATTTATGTCGTGTTCACCTAACAATCCGCATACCGGTTTCAGGCTTCTTGGCCCTCATCAGTACGGAGTAGTCAACCAGCCAAAGGTCCAAAGAACTCTGGCTGAAGTGAGACACAACGTAAACAAACCATCATCGAGCTTGTAACACCTATAGGTACGCCGGAAAAGATAAACTTTAACTGGCGGTACCTAGTGACAGAAAGAAACACTCCGTACTGATGAGGGCCAAGAAGCCTGAAACCGGTATGCGGATTGTTAGGTGAACACGACATAAATTAAACATAATCGAGCTTATCAGAAAGAAACATTTGCATTCAATGTCCATTGATATTATATGGAAGTATGCATGGATTTTCAGGTGAATATCATTCAACGTTCTGCGTGGTATTTGCCAGGAAAGTAGTTGTTTTTCACCTGAGATCTACCATTTTCTGGTTCAATTTTATATTGAATCCTTTATGTGAAGAAAACCGTTTAATTCGATTTTTCTATTCATTCCACTTCACATGGCACTTATCTTTCAATAATGTCAGTGTTGCACTTTTTTACGATAAATTCAATTTCACTTTATACTATTTCAATGAAAAAGATCTATAACTATAAACTGAACCTTAAACCTTACACTCACTGATTGAAGAACAAATGTGAAATGACAAATGACCCTTTCTTTCACAAACAAGTGGAATATAATCATTTTTCATTTATGTGCGGTTTCCGACTTCCTACAAAAAAACAACTATTTTCTATTTACTCCTTTGTTTTTGATTCTTTACCGCTCGCCGCTCTCGGCTTACTACTAAGATACCCCAAAAACAATTATTTTCCCTCTATCGTTTTATCGTTATAATATGTTTTGCCGCACTTTGATTTAGCTGCCTGTGTTTTTTTTGCATACATTCGCACTGCATAGAAGAATATTTCTGTTTCATAGTTGTATTGGATGATGAACGACTCCTATGAAATTTAAAAACGAGTAGATTTGGGATGTTTGAGTGTATATTTTCTTCTTGTTGAAAACCAATCAAAGGTTTAGTTGCATATCCAGACTCTGGTTGTTGAACCAATATCAACTATTCAGAACTCTAGGGGAGCCATGTCCCCCATGGCCCCATCCTCAGATCCCCCAGTGCATATACCGGGTGACACAGGATATCGGACCACCCCTGTAACTTCTGCATTCGTGAACAATTGAAATTAAAATTGTTTTTGTATTTTACCTCGTGGATAAATGAGATTTGGTCAAGGCTATTCACAATGATTCGCACATAACAGAAAAACATAATTTTTTCTGGAAAATTATTTTTTGTGTCATTTATTGATGAATCAATTCGGTCCCATCACATTTTGATCAAAAATAAATTTTTTTCAAATGAAACCCCTATGGGCCACCTACCTGTCTCTCTAGAACATTCATTAAGGAAAATTAAAAAATCAGAGTGTGGTTTTATGAAACCACGGTATAAGTAAAACTTTTTTTCGCATTGTAGACATTTACTAAAATTTTTGGAAAAATATTCGATTTAGGGTATTAAAATCGCATCATCACTCTTAATTTTATACTTGGAAAATGGGAATGATTATGGGAAATGATAACTAGGTCTCCAACTATATTCATACCAAATAAGTTAAATAATAAATTCAAGCACTCAAAATTGAAATAAATACATAAACAACAATAAGCACCAGCAAAAAGTTCTAATAATTCTAATAAATTCGATATAAAAACTATGTTTACTCACCAATATCTTTTTTCCTTTTTCTATAAGCACGAGCTCTGTCGGCGTTCTGTCTTTTACGGAGTAAAATCAATTCATCGTCATTCATTTTGCACTATTCTTGGCTTTTTCCTCGTTGATCAGTTTTTCGGACTCACTAGGTGTGTCGTTGTTTATCAAAAGCAAAAAAATAGCAACATTTACATTAAACACTGATAAAAATAAACAAATAGCGTGGAGCACTGGCACAAATGAGTAATAGTCTATACACTACACGGTCAGCTGATGCGCACCATAGGCGCCGCCATATTGGCCTCGGCTGCTCTGTCGAGCGCCTTTCACTTTACCCCTACTCCGCGGCCGACCGTCACGCGACATGCAATAGATGGACGAAAAAGTTAGAGGCGATGTAATAAAAGTTTCACTTTAAAAATTATATATCATTTTTGTATTTCGGTGCAGTAACAAATTGTATACATTCAAAAATCTACAACTAGTTCATGAGTTTCCTTGCAGTTCGAATGATTTCTCAACTTAGTAAGCTGTAGAAAACAACATTTCTGAATATTGTCAACTAATTTTGTTTCGCTGTCATCTTTCATCTCAACTCTCGAAAATTAGTTAACTTCCGAGAATTAGTTTAGTAGAAATGTAAAATCAAAATTATAGGTTCACAAGAAGTGAACAGGTTGATATGTTATTAATTTACGGAGAATGTCTTTAAAACAGTGTCGCCGCTTGTCAGTTAGACGCTGAACGATACCCTCACAGAAAAAAACCCAACAATGGAGAAGATGATCGTAAGTGAGGAGGCAGAAATGAACGTTTTGCTTATGTTGATTTTGATCCTACCGTTTCGACGCGGGAATTGGAATACCAATACAATGTAAGTCGAGAAAACGCTAGAAGAATTGAAAAAAAACACCATTATCGTGCTTATAAGTATAACTTACACAATTAGTTGACAAGATACAGAAATGTTGTTTTCCACAGCTTACTAAGTTGAAAAATTATTCGAACTGCATTTATACAATTTGTTACTGCACCGAAATACAAAAATGATATGTCATTTTTTTCCTTAATGAATGTTCTAGAGAGACAGGTAGGTGGCCCATAGGGGTTCCATTTGAAAAAAATGAATTTTTGATCAAAATGTGATGTGACTGAATTGATTAACCACTAAGTTTTCAGAAAAAAATAAGTTTTTCTATTATTTGCGATTCATTGTGAATAGCTCCGACCAAATCTCATTTATCCACGAGGTAAAATAAAAAAACAATTTTAATTTCAATTGTTATAAAAAAGTTACATTTGACATGAGGTTGGACTTGTTTTGAACTCGAAACTGTAAAAATGTAAAAATATACAGGGTGTTCCATTTGAAAAAACAAAGTTACTGGCATTTCCAGGAAAACCGGAAGTCCGCCATATTGGATTGCAATGTGATCAAATCCGAAGTGTTGCTTATATAACTGTACCAAATTTCAGAAAAATCCGTTCACGAATGCAGAAGTTACAGGGGTGGCCCGATATCCTGTGTCACCCGGTATGTAAATGTAAAAAAAAATTGTCTCAACAGGATAAATCCCAATTACAAGACAAGTTTCAGTTGAGAGATACAGGTACAAATAAGTAAAGAATAAGGTATACAAAAACGAATTGGTACAGTTTATACAATGGTATGATGCAGGTGGGTACAAATGCAGGTATAGGTTGTGAATATCTATTCCAGAACAGACTTCATTTGCTGTTTTGCATATATTTATATATATATATATATATATATATATATATATATATATATATATATATATATATCTAATATATAAAATTCTCGTGAAACGGTGTTTGTAATTAAACTCCTCCGAAATGGCTTGACCGATTCTTATGAAATTTTGTGTGCATATCGGTTAGGTCTGCGAATCAGACAACATCTATTTTTCATCCCCCTAAATGTTAAGGGTGGTCCACCCCTTAATTTTTTATTTTATTTTTTAGATAAAATTTGTTGTTTTTATTTTTTTATGATACAGCATTCAAAAATACATACCACCCTGAATTTTCACCCTTCTACGATCAACCCCTATTTTTCCATCGCGATTTTTATTTTATTTTATTTTATCCACAGATCCGCAATAGGGTTGCAAGATGGCAATCGAATATAATAATTGTAGTACGATAAATTGAGAACGGGATAACGGGATAAAGAAAAATGGATGGATCGACATTAATTGCGTTCTCGGCTGCAGATCTCTACTGATCGTAAGCAATAGATATTTTAGTTTTTATGGATTTTGGAAAGTTATAATGTTGCTTGTCGTCCTCGGAGAGATTTTTTTAATTTTCCTAAATAGTTTGTGTTTTAGTTTTATTTCGTTTATGATTTTTTGTTGAACCAAGGGGGGGGGAGGGGTAATTGCTTGTGAAGGTGGTACGAATGGGGACCCATAGATCTAGTATTGAGTAGAAACAATTTGGAACATACTTTGTCTCCTTCAAAGTGAGTTTTCGCAAATGATATTGTCTTAAGATTTAAATACACCACTTCACTTGAGTCTTGAAATGAATAACACTACACAAAAAACTGGAAAATAATACCAAATGGAAATATTTTAAGAAAAACTCCAAAGATAAGTGTATAACCTCTGAGAGAACAGACAAACAATGTACGTATGTCTGATTTGAATTTTCGCCACTCTGGCGCTGGCATCTAATTTTGAATTCCCAATTGTTTTGGCATCACATAGGCTATCCTTATTATCAATATTTGAAGTTGATAAATATATGCAAGTTACATTTAAGGCGCATGCGGAAGGCGGATGATGTACCATTTGACCATATACCACGATACAGTGAGGGGTGTGCACATTTATATTTTGGCCATTGTACAAAGAAACCGTCATACGGTAGCTTGTTTTTACGTCGCATGCTGTAATGAGTTTTCACTTCAATAATGTTTAATTACGCAAAAAATTATACAGAAAGTCGCCGCATCGGCCATAAATTTTGCCGCCCTAGACGGCTGCCTATATGGATGAGCCGGCCCTGACTTTTCCCGAAATACAAACTGCAACCCATCACGCTGTAAAACGCAATGAGAATTGCCAGCTTTCCAGGTTCACGTTTTGCTAATGTTATGACAAGCCCCCACCTCCCACCTTTCATTCGTATAACCTGTTGGCATTGAATTAAAAGTTGACGTAGTGTGTTGTGTTTTTTGTTCCTAGTATTCTGAATTATTGTGCTCGTGCTGTTTTTGTAGACAGGAAATCCCCAATCTTCTGCGAGAAATGCCAGTTTGAAATATACTTCCATACATAACAATGTTTTCCAAAGCAATAACCCTCCTGTGTGTGATATTAAGTTTAGGCGAATCTCTCAACGTTCCCAGTTTAGAATTTGAATACGAAAAATTCTTGGAAACTCCACGATACCTCAACTATGACGAGCTGACGAATATCTTCAAAAAATTGCAGACCGAACACCCGGATCTCGTAAAGCTGATTTCTGTGGGGAAATCTGTAAATAACAGGGAATTATGGGCACTGGAGATAAACTCCAATGTTCCTAACAGGACTCTTTTGACCCCAATGTTCAAATATGTTGCGAATATGCATGGAGATGAAGCTGTCGGTAGACAATTGATGATCTTTCTAGCCGAGTATTTAATACACAATTACGGGAAAAATGATAGAGTGACTAGGTTGGTGAATACTACCGACATTTTCTTGATGCCTTCCATGAATCCCGATGGATACGAGAATTCACAGGTTTGTATTTGTGCAAGCAATTATCAACAGATAAATGGTGTTGTCATTATTATTGTTAAAACAAATAATTGATGAGTGTGAAGTTATCCACAACACCAAGATACACTGAGAAAAATTAAAGTCGGCTGCAAAAATCACTGTTAGTTTCTCCGGAAATGTAGGGCTTATTCCATTGCATTATCAAATTTTCTAGATTGATGAATGAAAGAAAGGGTAAGAGCACTCTTGCTCTACGAAAATAGCTGTATAACTATTCTTACGTGTTTTTGCCTCCTGAACACAAATCCGGAAGATACCGCTTCCAAGTTAGAGTCCTTTTTTCTTCTAGAACACCTGATCTTAGAGAACCCTTTCTTGCCCAAAAATTACACAAAATGCCTCCTTTTTATCAGCATAAACTACAAATCCTAAATCACTCATTTTTGGTACAATTTCGAACAAAATACAGCCGGTTCTATTGAAAAAATCCTTCTTCAACACGCACATCCTAACCTCTCGTCGCATCATTAACAAGCATACAACCTAACCTTAATTTGAGTCAGTGTGAGAGGTTAGGATGTGCATGTTGAAAAAGGAGGTTTTTTTCCATAGAACCGGCTGTATTTTGTACAATATTGTACCGAAAATGAGTGATTTGGGTTTTATAGTCTATGCTGGTTGAAAGAAGGAGGCATTTTGAGTGATTTTTGCGCGAGAAAATGCTGTTTGAAAATTACGTGTTCTAGAAGAAAAAAGGGCTCTAACTCAGAAACGTTATGAGACCGCCGCATTTTTCTTCCGAATTCGTGTTCTGGAGGCAAAAACACGCAAGAAAAGTCAAACAGCTATTTTCAGAGGACAGGAGTGCTCTTACCGGATATTTATCAAGAAATGATATTTAGAATGCTTCATCTCCCTGGAGGTGCAATTGGCTGTGTAGTGCACCTGATATTTGAAATCATTTGTCGCCCCGTCAGAGGGTGTCTTTTGAGCGGTGCAAATAATTAAAAAAAACATATTCAGTTTGAATGGCAGTGTAGAGATTTTTTATCGCAGAATCAAATTCAGGAGGATAAAATACATAGCACCTGATATATGAAAAACATTTGTCGCCCCGTCAGAGAGGAAATGTTTTAAAAAAACAAAATTCAGTCTAAACGGCAGTGTAGAGTTTTTTTCGTTCACAGAATCGAATTCAGGAGGTTGGAATGTGAGTATTTGGGGGGGTGGGAATGTTGAAAAAATCATTATTTAGTTTAAATGGCAATGTAGAGTTTTTTCGATTGAAGATTCGAATTTAAGAGGTTCAATACATAGCACCTGGTATATGAAATCATTTGTTGCCCTGCCGGAGGGTGTCTTTTAGGGGGTGGAAATGTAAAAAAAATCAATATTCAGTTTATTCAGGAAGATGAAATATGAAATCATTTGTCGTTCTGTCTGTCGACAAGGCATACGGCAGTGTTTCGATTGAAATAATTTTGATATGATCGGAAAACATGGCAAATTCAATGTGAAATTACCATATTGACATAATATTAAAATTATTAAAGTATCCATATACAGAACTCCCAATTTTGAATTAACAAAAAAGGTCTCTCTATCAGGTGGAATTTATTGAATCCTCCTGAATTTGATTCTGCCAACGAACATTTTCTACACTGCCGTTTGAATGGAAATTCGATCTTTTCAAAATGTTCACCCCTTAATACACACCCTCAAACAGGGCGACAAATGATTTCATATATTAGGTGCTATGTATTTCATCCTCCTGAATTCGATTCTGCAAACAAAAAAATTTCTACACTGCCATTTAAACTGAATATCGTTTATTTAACATTTCCACCCCCTGAAAAACACCCTCCGATGGGGCAACAAATGATTTCATATATGAGGTGCTATGTATTTCAACCAGCTGAATTTGATTATGCCAACTAAAAAACTCTACACCGAGGTTTAAATTGAATATTGTTTTTTTTTCAACATTTCCACCCTAATACATACACACCTTCTGAAGGAGCCACAAATGATTTCATATATTAGATTCAATGTATTTTATCATTCTGAATTCGATTTCTCGAATGAAAAAACTATACACTGCCATTTAAACTAATTTTTTTTTTTATTTGCACCCCTCAAAAGACACCTTCCGCTGGGCACAAATGATTTTATATATCAGGTGTTGTGATTCAATCTCTTGAATTTTATTTTGTCAACGAAAAAACTGTAATTCTTTTTTTTTTCATTTCCACCCCCCCAGTACTCACCCTCCGACGGGTCGACAAATGGTTTCATATATCAGGTGCTATGTATTTTAACCTCCTGAATTCGATTCTGCAAAAGAAAAAACTCTACACTGCCATTTAAACTGAATATTGATTTTTTTTCAACATTTCCACCCCCAACATACACCCTTGCCCTCGGGTTGTCGGGGGCAGGGCAGTAATCAATCTTTAGAATTTGATCTTGCAATAGAATAAGCTCTACATTGTCATTTTAACGAGAACAGAGATTTTTGCAGCCGAGTTACATTTTTCTCAGTGTATTGTGTGGTTGTGGGTAACTTCACACCCATAATAATAGGACATGTGAAATAAATCAAGGCAGATAATTGCAAAGTTCAGTTATCAGTAACGATGACAGTTTCTAATAATTGTTACCATCAGCTTCTAGTCTTTGAATATAATGAATTTATCTGAATTGTGTGATTGGTTGCTTTTGAATTTGACAATCAATTCTGTCTCTAATAGTTATTTATGATAAAGTGGCATTTTAATAAAAAACACTTATAACAAATATCCTACTTTTTTTTTCTAATTTTGACATTAAAAGTGACACTTTTCAAAACTTGTTGACTAGGGTGCTTCATTTTTGGGCCACATTTTTTTTCTTCAAGTCCCGCCTGAAAATCTTGTAATTTATAGAAAAACAAAATTTTTTGAGCATATTGCGAAGCCTTAATTCGAATTTTAACCCACTGCTAGAGAGTTTTGAATTGTATCCATTAAAATAACATTAAAAAATGATTTTTTATGTTTTTCCTTCCCCTCACCCAGAAAATTTTTTTTTTTGGGAATTTTGGCTCATGGATTCTTGTTATAGGTATAATTTCCTACAAAAAATCCGATTGCGTTGAGTTTGTAACTCCAACGGGTTCGACGAAAAATGTCATTTAAGCTGAATTTTCATAAAAATAGCTTGTTAAAGCCACTTAAAACTTAAAATTAACGAAAAAAATTTTTTTTTTTCAATAAAAACTAATTTATGAAATCCAAATTGAAAAATTGAATGAAAAATTTGTTTGTCATTGTATTTTTTGAAATTTTATGGCAGCAAAAATGTTTTAAATCAGTAATTTCACAACGATTACTACTTTTTGAAGTTTTACACATTTAAAAAAAAATTATACGATTTTCACAGATAGATTATTTATGTACAACTCACTCATTATCATTTTTTCTATCAACTTTTTCAGTAATATGTATTGTTTATGCTTGTGATCTAACCCCCCTACAAATTTGTTATTTACATTTTCTTTCTATCTTCAATAGTTTAGCAAATAAACGCGATTTACTGCTATTTTTATGAAAATTCAGCTTAAATGACATTTTTCGTCGAACCTGTTGGAGTTACAAACTCGACGCAACGGGCTTTTTTGTAGGAAATTATACCTATAACAAGAATCCATGAGTCAAAATTCCCAAAAAAAAAAATTTTCTGGGTGAGCGGAAGGAAAAACGTAAAAAAAAATCAATTTTGAATGTTATTTTAATGGATAAAATTCAAAGTTATGTAGCAGTGGGTTAAAATTCGAATTAAGGGTTCACAATATGCTCAAAAATTTTGTTTTTCTATAAATTACAAGATTTTCAGGAGGGACTTGAAGAAAAAAAAATTTGCCCATTTATGACGTTATCAAATGTTTTACTTTTCATCACCAGTTGCGAAAAATAGAAGATAAAATTTGTGATAATTTTGAGGCTAAACTACTTGAAGTACTTCTTCATTGTTATTATATTCTCTGTACATATTATGAAGATTAAATTTTATTCGAATTCAATACATAATATGTATGGTAAAAACTAATTATAAATATTGATAACATAACTTGAACAATTGGTGTTATTGACCCCAACTGACAACGTAGTTTTCTATGTAGCATTAATTTCGGTTTTTTCCATGGAAGTCTCTCCAAAGAGAACACGCTTTTAACACACTAAAAAGTAAAAAAAGTACATAAAAAACTTTCTTACTTACGTTGAAGTATGGTAATGCGTTTGACAATTAACATCATCCAGTTGGCCAAGCGGCAGACGCTCTAGCACTTGAGCTAGCTAACAAAGCACTTGGTAATAAATTCCGGTATTCTGTATATCTAGTAATATTTACTAGAAATTGAAAAATAAACACAAAAAAAGGTTTATACAGGGTTTGAAGATGTCTCAATCAATAAGTATTATATCTAATAATCGAGATGGTATAGCAAGTAAAAACAATTGAAAATTGTTTATTAGTGACCACAAATTAATAATAGTGCCTAGCTTCTTTATGATCGTACCTATAACTGCTGCAAATATAAATATAATGAAAGTTGAATTTGAAATTGATGATTCAGATTGATCTCTTCCACCAGAAATTCAAGAAGCTGCAAACAGAGCAACTTTGAATCTGTTGCCTAAAAAATCACTGCAACAATTTGCACTTTCCTATAATGGATTCATCTAATGGAGTCAGTTGAAGAAAGTTTTAAACCACGTTCACTGAGACTCAGTTTATTTCAAAGAAAAATCGAAGTTATGGAAGTCATCAACAGTGTGGTCTAAATTCCCTATGATAAAAGCTGGATTGAAAATCAAGAAAAACGTGGATATAAGCGGTTAACATAAATTGATAGCATTTTGGAAACAAAAAAGTGACGGATACTGACCGAAAAAATCGAAAATTCTGACAAGAGAACAATTTGACAGATTTTTGAATGAAGCTCCTGATACCAAATACCTTATCATAAAAGTGGTTTTTGGTCGTCAAGAACTCTGCAAATTGAGCGTGGATGTCATTGAAGAAACAACAGACTCATTACTAATTCGGACGCAAAAACCAACATTTAACGAAGTTTTTGCACCGTTGGAAACTACATGAATCTTTACTGTGAATATGTTGCATTGCGCCCAAGTTCCATAACTCATGGTCAGCAGCAGTTTACCGGCCATTGTTTTCAAAGATCTTCAGCATCTTTGTTGGAAAATTCAGGAGCATATTTGACTACAATAAAACGACATGGAGGTAGGAAGTCCTTAACCATAACTGAGGGTTACATCGAGAATTCCATTGAAAATAAAAATAAAATTGGAGATAACATGTTTCCTGGTACAAGTACTAGTTCTATCTCTGCACCTGCATTATTTGGCTGCCATTAGTATTACCAAATGTTCCAAATACATGATAAAGTTTATAAATAATTCCTCATAAGTAGATAACTGTGTTCTGATTATTATTATTATAACATTTCATTAAAATATTTCTATTAAACAGATTTATATTATTGAGTATCTATAGTCAAACCATTTACAATTGCAGAAGCATAAAAAACAAGTTTCCCAGTCTTGAGGCGGAATCCTTTGAACAGCAGGCGGAGATAACTAATCTTATTTAGATATTTAAATATTTTAAAAACACGTTAAAATAAAAAAATATGCCATAAACAAGGAAGTATGTATTAATAGGCAATCGGATCATCATAATTTCATTTTCCCATGGTCGAAAAAAAGCCATATTTTCCAACAGAACACAACTATAGAATATTTTAAAACCTATTTCGATCCCAGACCAGAGACGCTTCTGGCTTTTATTTACTCAGACCTCTTGAAACACGTATATAACTGGTGATTTATTAGTCTTATCGTATAGACACACCTACAAGCATTATCATTGGCTTGTGGTCCGTTTTGATTGGCTGCTGCAAAACTAGACAGTTGTCACTCAAACCCACGTTGACTATACAAATAAGTTTTCAGGTAATTATGAGAAACATGAATAAAACATTTTGACACATTATGTGAGAACTTTAGTTTTTAATTCACATACCAATGACCTAAAAACGTAATTTTTTATGGTAGTTGTACAAAAAAATATTTTATGTAAGTATACAAATGAGTTTTCAAGTAAGTAATTTCGAGGAACATGAATAAAACACATTTTCAAAAAGGCGTTGAATTCGGTTTCTTGATGATATTGAAAAATATATTGGAAGTTTATTAAGAGTTTATTCCATAACGATCTGTATTTATATGAATAGATTATTTAATTTTTTCTATCATTTTGCTCTTTTCGGGTTGATATTTTCAATTTTTTTTCTCAACATTCAGTGTAACATTCCACGAGGAGTGGAATATCTCAAATCAATTTCGGTAAACCCAAAGTGACAAGTGATATTTTGATTTTTTCAACAATCACTACTATTCTTTGGACACACTTAAAGGACTCAAATTTATTTGAACAGAAGTTTACAAGCTGAAGCGAACCCAAAATGTATATGTTTTAATTACTTTTACTTGCCAAATTAGAAGGCAAGGTAATTTGTCACTGATTGACACTCTCTTGAAAAATCTGCATTACCTACTTCCAGGGATCCTAAAAAGCTGAAATTTTGCATAGTAGTAGAGTAAATAAAAAAATATTCGTTTTTAAAAAATTTAAGGAAGTTACCTATCGGCCTATAAAAATTAATGAAATACCACCAAAAACAGTTTGTGAGTTGCGAATTTGAGCCAAATTCCCTAAGAGATGATCCATGTCCATTTAACTTCAATACCAAAATCCAGCCTATGAGGTTGAAGATCTGTTGATTATCCTCCGTGTACCGAAAATAGTTAATTACATCATGAAATGCATTAGTGAATTATTTGGGCAAGGAGGTAGTGACAAAGCCGAGGACCACAATACCTTCAAGTTATGAAAAATCTTACACATTGTGCCAGTATTACATTTTCTACTACTATTAATGTTATGTCAACCGCCACTTCATTTTTTGGACTGGCCGTTTAATGATTATTTTGAAAAAGATCTGAATGCTGATCCTAGATCCTTTTGAGACAAATATATGAACTGTAAATATATCATGGATATTCCTCACAAATCTACTTCAGATATCAATTTTCTCTGAATTATTTTCATCTGTTTATGAACCTGATGATCCAAATTTTATCATGGGGTTTTCAAGAATTGATAAAGTAACTCTTGGCCTTGAAGGCATTCTCCTAATTTTATTGAAATGTATTTGTACTCTGGCAAAACCCAGTCAAGTCATATTCAATTTATGGGTAACTAGTGTAATTTTCCAATAATTAAATCTGGTAACTGTGGGAATATGAAAAATTATGGGGAAGTATGCATTCACGACTTAATTTTGTTTACATGGCATCTTATGGAGTGTTATCAATATTGGTAATTGATATCTATCAAATTAATGAAAAGAAATTTCAAGGAGGATAACTTAGACATAATTTTTTTTACAGTGTTCTTTCCAATTTAGATTCTCATCTAGATTGATACCTAAGATATACCTAATAAATTTATTAATTGAATATTATTTCAAATATGAGAAAAGGAAATGTCTGATATTTTATTATTTGACAACCTTCAAATCTGTCTGAACAAAATAAATCCTTAACTACTTGATGAATAAATATTAAAATACAATGTGATCTAAAAATAAGAAACATAACATAACACAGTGAATACTATACATTGGACAATTGTCAATACTGAAAACCAAATCATCGACTCTTCTGGCTATGATGAATTCTTATAACTTTTGTTTTCTGGGTGTTGAAAACAAACTGCTATCGTTGAAGTAATCTGAAACTTTGGTCATCAATTCTGAGTATTTTTTCTCTAGGGCAAGAGTTTCTGCTGCCGAGATAATGAAAGAAAAATCATCTCCATATGCAGTGTAATGTGTATCGCCTATAAAATGATACAATTTAGTCAACAGTTTTTTATGATTGGCACAGTCAAATGCCCTGCTGAGATCACAAAATACTGCAGCAGGACATTCGCCTGCATCAACATAATCAACAATCTGTTTATAAAATGAAAACACAGTTGATATTTCCAATTGAAATCCATTATGTTTACTTGTTAAGATGTCAAACACGTCCACACACACATCCAAAAGAAAAGTATCTTTATTAATCTTTCATTGTATTTAACTTTTTCTCTGTTCTAGGAAGGAAAATGTGAATCCCATAATGGATATATTGGAAGAGAAAATGTTAATCACATAGATTTGAACAGAGACTTTCCTGATCAATTTGATGTGTCAAGAACAGGTAAAACTTCACTTTCACTCTTCAGTATAATTATCTATTATCTAAATAATCATATCTTGATTTTGTAATTTAATTTTTTTAGGGACACTTTTGTCAGGTAGACAACCAGAAACGATAGCAATGATGACATGGATCCTTTCAAGACCTTTCGTTTTATCTGGTAACCTTCATGGAGGAGCTGTCGTAGCCAGTTATCCGTATGATGATTCAAAGTGAGTGTAGCAAGTGTAGTAAAGATTTAGGTCGAGAAAGTGCCTTTATTTTCATCATGTTTGACTAAAAATGGAATATTTTGGCACTGATGAAAGTAGACTCACCCAAGGTCAGCTGTGAGTGATTGTTAGGGACTTCAAATTTTCAAGGCCAACCTCTGCTACAAGTCACCAATATTAATTTTTTTATTTTTCAGAGCACACCTGAACTGCTGCTCTGAAAGCAGGTCCCCTGACAACAATCTCTTCAAGAAGCTAGCCCTTATTTATGCTCAGTCCAATCCTGTAATGAGTCCAGGAAATGCTTGCAAAGACGATAAATTCGATCAAGGTATCACCAATGGAGCCTACTGGTATGAATTACAGGGTAAGTGGGTATTCAAATAAATCTATCCTTGGATGTAGATAAAATGAACCGAACTCCACACATGCTTTTTGGTTATAATAATATAGATCACTCCCCAAACGACCAACTCAACAATTTTCATCCCCACACCGCTGCATACAGGAAACAAAGAGAATATAAACAAAATGTCCCGGAATGATAGAAATGCCAAACAAAAACAGGATAAGAAAACTGTTATAATGATAAATGCATTCAATACTGACAAGAATATGTAAAAATAATATAAAGCCTGAAGAAGTCTCCGGACAGGATTAATGTAAAGAAATATTAGATATTTTCTATACAGAATCCAATATCCTAAGAAAGCTACTGGTGATGGTGTGACAAGTGAAACTGTCACACCACATAGAGTACACATTTATATTTATGCTAATGTGGTTGAATTAACTTTGAACTTCATTTTATTCCTTGATCTAGGTTTTTTTCTTTTGTATCACTATGTTAGATCAATATATATATATATATATATATATATATATATACAGTAGAACCTCTATGAACCGTTCCCCTCGGGACTGGGACTATGATGGTTAACTGAATAGACGGATAACAGAAATTCCATTATAAACAGTAACTAGATTTCAAATGGTTTGGAAATGAAATTAAAACGGCACTATTAAACACTGATCTGCACTCTTCAGTCGCTATTAAGTTACTGAAACAATTGACAATATCTCTTAAAACCAACAGACAAAATATGGAAATGAACTA